>JAGFNQ010002122.1:0-153329 GCA_024364735.1 Boesenbergia rotunda
CCCTAGAGCCAATCATATGATGATTACTTTTTGGACTCATTGTATCATATTCTTGTATATATATTTCTTATATATAAAGACATTTCTTATGGTTATTGTACTTATGTGTATTGGTGTCAAATAACGTAGTATAATAACGTCCTTGAGTAGAAGGTTCTTATCTATATCAATCGATTAGTTGAATCGATAGTGAGATTATATAGAGAACACTACTCTTAATTATTCCTAGTCAAGTATTAACATTCAAGGACAATGTTAATGCATAGAGACTAGCATGTAGGTCAACATGATGACTTGATCTCACAAGTCATGGATATGAGATATCAAGTTGACACATGGTATACATTAGAGAATGTATACTGAATGGCCCGCCATGAGAAAGTATCATGGATCGTATATGAGTGTCATATACTTTCTCATGTGACTATTAGTATGACTATTAGTCCTTAGACCTGAAGTCACCATAGTTCCCTACATAAGGAGTTATGTACTTTGGTTTCGTCAAACGTCACCCGTAACTGGGTGGACTATAAAGGCGATTACTGGGTATGTAACAAATTATGCGGAGGGATGTGAGTGATGTAGATGGGATCTATCCCTCCTATATGACGGGAGAGATATCATAGTCTGATAGAGTGAGATCACTAAGTGCATGGTCATGCCCAAATAAGTCAATATGAGATATTGAGCTTATTTGATTATAGTGAGTCTACTTGGAGTTCAAGACACATAGATTGATTGGAGGATGACACGGTCTATGCTTCATAGAAGATCAATCTAGATATCGACGATAGAAGGACATTGTCACATATTATGAAAGTCATAATTAGTAGTCACATTGGTGATGTTGGATCTCAACATTCTCGTAACTTGGGTAGCAATGATGTGTTGCTAGATACCGCTCATTGCTTATGTTTCTAAGAGGTTAGAAGCATTGCCAACATTACAAGAACCTATAGGGTCACACGCAAAGAACAAATAGATGGAGAAAAATGAAGTCAAGTTTGACTTGACTAAATATGGAAAGTCCATAAAAGGCAAGTTTGACTTGACCCAAATCCAAATCAAGTTTGACTTGACTTGGTTCCACTTCAAGTTAGACTTGACATGTGAGAAGAAATGGAGTCAAGTTTGACTTGACTAAATATGGAAAGTCCATAAAAGGCAAGTTTGACTTGACCAAAAGGCCACCTCACCTTGACTTGACCAAGTGATGACTTGGCTTGGTATTTGACCAATGATGATGCTCCACATCATCTCCAAAGGTTGTAACCCCCCATTTGAATTTGAATTCAAATTGAAAGGGGTTATGGCAGGCCACTTAATGGCCATTAATGGCAGGCCACTTATGATGGCCATGTGGCGGCCACAATGAGAGAACAAAACAAGGTTTTGTTCCATTTTTCTAGTGTGTGTCTTCTCTTCTTCCTCCTCCAAGTGTTGGAGTCTTCTTCTTCTTCTCCTCTTGGCCGAACCCTTGAAAGGTGCTAGCACACCTAAAGGGTTTCCTCCATCCACTTTGTTCGCGTGGATACTTCTAGAGGGACGGCACTTGACGTCCTAGAGATCCGACATCCAAAAGGAGCGAGCGGGATTAAGCGGGGCACGCACCAAAGGTAAAATGGTTTATCCCTCTTTAGATCTAGGAGTAGATCGAGTTTTGAGCATGAAATGAATACGTGATTTTTGTTTCGGAATTTTTCTTCGCACGAGATCCATGGCTTTGGGTTCTCGGGGTTTCCGCGACGCGAAAAGGCGGTTTTCGCGGCCCGAAAAACCCAACAGTGGTATCAGAGCCACGTGCGAAGCACGTATTTATTTTTTTTGTATGGGATACAAAATTTAGAGTAGTTTATGATTCTGTAATTTTTCTAATTTTTAGGATTTTATGAGTATTTTTCTCGTAGAGGCGAAGCAACGAGTGCGAAGCACTTGTACACTTCGACCACCGAGAAAAACTTCTCCGAAACGGCAAGTTTCGCCCAAATAGATTTTGGGACAGCGGGTTAGGCACTGTTAGATCGCGATACGACACTCACGAAATTAATTTCGTGAGTAGGGGCGCCGCCCCTAACCCCGCAAGGGGCCTTGTCACGTGATTGTGCCCGAAACCCGCTTAACGGGACCGCCGTGGAGTTGTGACTCATAAAATTCGTAAAATACATAGAAAAATTAGATAAATTTCTGTAAAATACATAATTTTGAATTATGTACAGTAGTGTGATGGTCATGGCCCAAGACCCTATTTTAATTAGATTAAAATATGTGTGTAATTCATATTACGGCCTGCGTGCCGTTATTTGTGTTGTGTGTGTTGTATTGTGATTGCGACCTGCGTGTCGGCCTTTTATTTATTATTTCTGTTAAAATTAGTTTAAGACTCGAATGTAACTCGAGTATAAATTTTGTAATGTACAAAATTAAAGATGAAGGAAATTCTGGAGAAGACGGACTCGTGGGAAGCAAGCCGACAACACATGGGGTTCTGGAAGGAGGAGCTTGGAGAAGCTGCTGCCTAGACCCTAGGTTGACCAAAGGATCTTCTCATTGGCTTGAGAAGATCTTAGTAGGGCCATGACTAATCACACTTTAATTTTCTTGTATATTTTATTTTTGCTTATATGTATGTGATGCATGTTAGTATAGAATAGAATATACATGAGTGTATGTGATGCACATGTAATGTGGGAACCACATCTTGATGTGCACCTAATACACATTTAGGTTAAATTAGATTTAATAAATGCCTAAATACGATGCACATCATCGATTAGATTAGATCTAAATCGAAATCAACTCGTATATGCCTAACGAGCCTTGATACCCATCACTACCACGATCATATGCGATTGTTGAATCTGCCAAAGCAGAGCAATGCATTTAATCGTGGTGGGATGCGGAGGGACAACCTTGGTCCCGCCTATCACGCTTGGGTTAGATTGAGCTCAATTAGATTGAGTAACTAGTTAGCTCAATTGGATCGAGCCTAACTATAGGCATACTCCAATAGTTGGAAAGGTAGGACAAGATCGCATTTATCAATAGTCTTGGGCGATTTAGCCAAAGCTAACTCAAGATTATTCATAAATGTTAATTCTTGATCCTATAAACAAGAGTTGCATAGAGATGTAATTGGTAATTAGTACCTACCGATCATACTAAGTCTTGGGCGATTTAGCCAAAGCTAACTCAAGGCGTAGTATGATGTGGATCTTGACCTACGAGAATTATAGTTAGTTGGTGTGGATCTAGTAGTGTGGTTTTACCACATCTATGACTCGATTCTACCAAAGCCCTATAATTCAGTGGGAGCATCATTTAATTAAAGGCCTAGTTAAATGATAAATAAAATATGATACAATGGTGGATATTTATTTTCTGCATTTTATGTTGTAGATTACCATGTCAAACACGAACACTCTCTCTCTACGATCTGTTCTTGAGAAGGACAAGCTCCTAGGAGCTAATTTCCTGGACTGGTACAGGAATCTGAGGATAGTCCTCACGCAGGAACGTAAGCTGTACGTTCTGGAGCAAGCAGTTCCTGATGCACCACCAGCCTCTGCCGCTCGTAGTGTTAGAGATGCTCATCAGAAGCATCTAGATGACGCGTTAGACGTGTCATGCCTAATGCTATGCTGTATGTCTCCTGAGCTTCAGAAGCAACACGAGAAAATGAATGCTTTTGATATGATTGGCCATCTCAAGCAACTATATCAAGGGCAGGCAAGGCATGAGAGGTTTGAAGTGACTCAGACCCTCTTTTCATGCAAGATGAAAGAGGGAACCCCTGTAGGAACTCACGCACTCCAAATGATTGGGTACGTCGAGAACCTCGAGAGGTTGGGGTTCCCTTTGGGCCAAGAGCTGGCTACTGATCTGATCCTGCAATCGTTGTCGGTGAGTTACCGTCAATTCATCATGAACTACAACATGAACGAATTAGACAAACCACTGCCCGAGATACTCAACATGTTAAGAACTGCTGAGCCTAATCTCACCACTGCCAAGTCCAGTACCGTCCTAATGGTACAAAAGGGGAAGGGTAAGGGCAAGTGGAAGCCCAAAGGTAAGGGTAAGACCCAAACCAAGGGCAAAGCCAGCTCTTCAACACTCAAACCTAAAGGTGGGGTTGCTAAGGATGCTACCTGCTTCCACTGCGGTAAGACTGGGCATTGGAAGCGGAACTGCAAGGTATACCTGGAAGATCTGAAGAAGAAGAGAAGTGAGACTTCTACTTCAGGTATAAATGTTATAGAAGTCAACCTTTCTATTTCTACATCATGGGTATTAGATACTGGGTGTGCTTCTCACATTTGTACTAATGTGCAGGCGCTGAGAAATAGCAGGGCATTGGCCAAGGGCGAGGTGGACCTACGACTAGGCAATGGAGCAAGGGTTGCTGCTGTTGCTATAGGGACTTACTTTCTATCTCTACCCTCTGGGCTTGTACTGGAATTGAATAACTGTTGTTATGTACCTGTACTAACAAAGAATATCATTTCAATTTCATGTTTAGATAACAAAGGTTTTTCATTCATAATAAAGGACAAATGTTGTTCTGTTTATTTAAAGGATATGTTCTATTGTAGCGCACATCTGATGAATGGCCTCTATATCCTAGACTTAGAGAGCCCTATCTATAACGTGAATACCAAGAGGTTGAGATCAAATGAGTTGAACCCAACCTATCTCTGGCACTGTCGCTTAGGCCACATAAATGAGAGTCGCTTGTCCCAGCTCCATAAGGATGGTTTGCTGGACTCATTTGATTTTGAGTCATATGAGACATGCGAGTCATGCCTTCTAGGCAAGATGACTAAGACTCCCTTTAGTGGACATAGCGAAAGAGCGACAGACTTGTTAGGACTCATACATAGTGATGTATGTGGCCCTTTCAATGTCACTGCCAGAGGTGGTTACAGGTACTTCATCACATTTACTGATGACTTCAGTAGATATGGCTATGTGTATTTGATGACACATAAGTCAGAATCCTTTGAAAAGTTCAAAGAATTCAAAAATGAAGTACAGAACCAACTTGGCAAGAGTATTAAGATACTTCGATCAGATCGAGGTGGAGAATACTTGAGTCATGAGTTTCGTGACTACCTAGCTGAGTGTGGGATTCTATCCCAACTCACTCCCCCTGGAACACCACAGTGGAATGGTGTATCCGAAAGGAGGAATCGTACCTTATTAGATATGGTACGATCTATGATGAGTCACGCAGATCTTCCTATATCCTTTTGGGGATATGCTCTAGACACGGCAGCGTTCACACTTAACCGTGTTCCATCAAAGGCGGTCATGAAGACACCATATACGATATGGACTGGGAGGAGTCCCAAGATGTCTTTCATGAGGGTTTGGGGTTGTGAGGCTTACGTTAGATGTCAAGTCTCAGACAAACTGGGACCCAAATCCGATAAGTGCTATTTCGTAGGATATCCCAAGGAAACTAAGGGATATTACTTCTACATTCCCAGTCAGCACAAAGTGTTTGTTGCTAAGACTGGGGTCTTTCTAGAAAGGGACTTTGTTTCTAGAAAGACTAGTGGGAGTTCGTTTGATCTTGAAGAAGTTCAAGACAACGACCATAGCACTGAGCCCTTGATGGATACTGAACAGGAACCACAAGAAGTTGTGGATGAGATTGTTACACAAGAAGTTGTGGAACAACAACCTGTTCAGGTAGACCTACCTCTTCGCAGGTCTGATAGGGTACGTCGTCAGCCTGAGAGATACTCATTTCCCTTGTCTGACCATGATGACGTTATGCTCGTTGAGAACGAGCCTACCTCCTATCAGGAAGCTGTGATGAGCCCAGATTCTGAGAAATGGCTAGAGGCCATGAGATCCGAGATGGATTCCATGTACACCAACCAAGTATGGACTTTGGTTGATCCACCTGAAGGGGTCAAACCCATTGGGTGTAAGTGGGTCTTTAAGAGAAAGACTGACATGGATGGACTTGTACATACCTATAAGGGTAGACTAGTAGCTAAAGGTTTCAAGCAAATTCATGGTATTGACTATGATGAAACTTTTTCTCCAGTCGCGATGTTCAAGTCCATTAGGATCTTGCTTGCTATTGCAGCATACCACGATTATGAGATCTGGCAGATGGACGTCAAAACTGCGTTTCTGAATGGAAACCTCCTCGAGGAAATGTACATGACACAACCTGAGGGTTTTGTAGATCCAAAGCATACTGGTAGAGTATGCAAGCTGCATAAGTCCATTTATGGACTAAAGCAAGCTTCTCGAAGCTGGAATCTTCGATTCGATGATGCAATCAAACAGTTTGGTTTCATCAAGAATGAAGATGAACCTTGTGTCTACAAAAGGGTTAGTGGGAGCACAGTTGTCTTCCTTGTTTTGTATGTAGATGACATACTACTCATTGGGAATGACATTCCTTCACTACAGTCTGTGAAGACTTGGTTGGGGAATTCTTTCTCAATGAAAGACTTAGGTGAAGCAGCCTATATTCTAGGCATAAAGATCTATAGAGATAGATCTAAGAGATTGCTTGGCCTAAGTCAGAGTACATACATTGATACCGTTTTGCAACGGTTTGCCATGCAGAATTCCAAGAAGGGAAATCTGCCAATGTCACATGGCGTGAGTCTTTCGAAGACTCAAGGTCCTTCTTCTAGAGAGGAGAGAGACCGCATGAGCAAGATCCCTTATGCCTCAGCCATAGGATCTATCATGTACGCCATGTTATGTACTCGTCCTGATGTCTCGTATGCTTTGAGCATGACGAGCAGATACCAGTCAGATCCAGGTGAACATCACTGGATAGCAGTCAAGAATATTCTTAAGTACTTGAGAAGGACTAAAGAATATTTCTTGATATTTGGAGGCGAAGAGGAGCTAACTGAAAAGGTTACAGTGATGCAAGCTTCCAAACTGACCAGGATGAGTACAGATCGCAGTCAGGGTTCGTGTTTTGCTTAAATGGTGGCGCTGTCAGCTGGAAGAGTTCAAAGCAGGATACAGTTACTGATTCTACAACAGAAGCTGAGTATATTGCTGCATCTGAGGCAGCAAAGGAGGCAGTTTGGATCCGCAAGTTCATTACTGAGCTTGGAGTGGTTCCTAGCATAGCCGACCCAGTACAGCTCTATTGTGACAACAATAGAGCTATTGCGCAGGCTAAGGAACCTCGCTCACACCAGCGGACCAAACACATACTACGGCGATTCCATCTCATTCGAGAGATCATCGATCGAGGAGATGTGAAGATTTGCAGAGTACCCACAGAGGCTAACGTCGCAGATCCCTTGACCAAGGCTTTGGCACAGATGAAGCATGATGGTCACACTAGGTCATTGGGTATTAGATACTACAGCGATTGGCACTAGTGCTAGTGGGAGATTGTTAGTGAGAGCCCTAGAACCAATCATATGATGATTACTTTTTGGACTCATTGTATCATATTCTTGTATATATATTTCTTATATATAAAGACATTTCTTATGGTTATTGTACTTATGTGTATTGGTGCCAAATAACGTAGTATAATAACGTCCTTGAGTAGAAGGTTCTTATCTATATCAATCGATTAGTTGAATCGATAGTGAGATGATATAGAGAACACTACTCTTAATTATTCCTAGTCAAGTATTAACATTCAAGGACAATGTTAATGTATAGAGACTAGCATGTAGGTCAACATGATGACTTGATCTCACAAGTCATGGATATGAGATATCAAGTTGACATATGGGTATACATTAGAGAATGTATACTGAATGGCCCTCCATGAGAAAGTATCATGGATCGTCATATGAGTGTCATATACTTTCTCATGTGACTATTAGTATGACTATTAGTCCTTAGACCTGAAGTCACCATAGTTCCCTACATAAGGAGTTATGTACTTTGGTTTCGTCAAACGTCACCCGTAACTGGGTGGACTATAAAGGCAATTACTGGGTATGTAACAAATTATGCGGAGGGATGTGAGTGATGTAGATGGGATCTATCCCTCCTATATGACGGGAGAGATATCATAGTCTTGATAGAGTGAGATCACTAAGTGCATGGCCATGCCCAAATAAGGCAATATGAGATATTGAGCTTATTTGATTATAGTGAGTCTACTTGGAGTTCAAGACACATAGATTGATTGGAGGATGACACGGTCTATGCTTCATAGAAGATCAATCTAGATATCGACGATAGAAGGACATTGTCACATATTATGAAAGTCATAATTAGTAGTCACATTGGTGATGTTGGATCTCAACATTCTTGTAACTTGGGTAGCAATGATGTGTTGCTAGATACCGCTCATTGCTTATGTTTCTAAGAGGTTAGAAGCATTGCCAACGTTACAAGAACCTATAGGGTCACACGCAAAGAACAAATAGATGGAGAAAAAATTGAAGTCAAGTTTGACTTGACTAAATATGGAAAGTCCATAAAAGGCAAGTTTGACTTGACCCAAATCCAAATCAAGTTTGACTTGACTTGGTTCCACTTCAAGTTAGACTTGACATGGGAGAAGAAATTGAGTCAAGTTTGACTTGACTAAATATGGAAAGTCCATAAAAGGCAAGTTTGACTTGACCAAAAGACCACCTCACCTTGACTTGACCAAGTGATGACTTGGCTTGGTATTTGACCAATGATGATGCTCCACATCATCTCCAAAGGTTGTAACCCCCCATTTGAATTTGAATTCAAATTGAAAAGGGGTTATGGCAGGCCACTTAATGGCCATTAATGGCCATTATGTGGTCGGCCACAAGGGGAGAACAGAACAAGGTTTTGTTCCATTTTTTCGTAGTGTGTGTCTTCTCTTCTTCCTCCTCCAAGTGTTGGAGCTCTTCTTCTTCTTCTCCTCTTGGCCGAACCCTTGAAAGGTGCTAGCACACCTAAAGGGTTTCCTCCATCCACTTTGTTCGCGTGGATACTTCTAGAGGGACGGCACTTGACGTCCTAAAGATCCGACATCCAAAAAGGAGCGAGCGGGATTAAGCGGGGCACGCGCCAAAGGTAAAATGGTTTATCCCTCATTTGATCTAGGAGTAGATCGAGTTTTGAGCATGAAATGAATACGTGAAATTTTGTTTCAGAATTTTTCTTCGCACGAGATCCATGGCTTTGGGTTCTTGGGGTTTCCGCGATGCGAAAAGGCGGTTTTCGCGGCCCGAAAAACCCAACACTATCGTATGTCCTGAAGGTTCCGTTGATTTTGGGTCGCGCATGGGAAACCTCTCCATGTCCATGGATTAAAATTTTTCAATCCTAATGGAGATCTATTCTCCAAAAAAAATTTGGGTTGAAAACTTGGAAAAAAGAATTTTACTTAGAAAATTTACACTTAGAAAATTTTCAAGTCAATACTTAGTTTTCGCACTTTAGAAAATTTTTTAAACTTCTTCTGAAGTTTTTAATACTTAGAAAAATTGAAATTTTAATACAAAAAGAATTTCTACCATATTTTTGAGTTGAAAAATTTTCCCAATCTCTTTAGCACTTTAGAAAGTTTTCAAGAAAATTTTGAAATTAAACTTAGAAATCTTTCTATTAGTGAAATTTAAATTAAGTACTTAGAGAAATTTTGAAAATAGCTTAAGTCAAGTACTTAGAAATAATTTTGAAAATAGCTTAAGTCAAGTACTTAGAAATAATTTTGACTTAAGGGATTTTACTTTTTGAAATTTTACTTTTTGAAAAAAAGGAGATAAATAAAGTTTTAAATTTTGAAAAAAATTTAAACCTTGTCTCCTTTCCAAAGGAGATAAATAAAGTTTTAAATTTTGAAAAAAAAAATTTTAACCTTCTCTCCTTTCCAATCTCTCCACCTTTGCCATATATCAAAAAAAGACAATATAGTAATACAATATAGTAAAAGAAGTAAGGTGCTGTACTGAACCAATTCAAGATATAAACTGGACCAAATCAATTCTAATTTTCTCTTTCGGGTCCTGTCTAACCCAATTAGCTACTTACTAACTGTTATAAACAGTAGCTTTCGCTAGGGTTAGTCAAGTTAAGTGTTTTGTTCAAGTTAGATTTTCTAAGCTTGACCCTTAATTTGATTACTGTTTATTAGTATTTAGTGCCCCAATTACTGCAGATGTACAGACTTAAGCATCTTGAATCAAGGCAAAGACCTAAGCATCTCAACCCATTCTAGGTTATCAATCAAAAGTACCCTAAGGTGCTTGTGAGATGCTGGCTTCTAGATCTATAGTTGCATGAAGTTCTAGGGTTAGGGCCTAAGCTAAGTCCATTTGCGAAAAAGCCCTAGTTTTGAAAGGGGTAATTTTTTTTCATAAGAAAAACTAAGTTAAAAAAATGACTTTTCAAATTAAGTAGAGACTGATTTTAAAATCAAGTAAAGCATTTAAAAAAACAGAAGTAGAGTAAGCCTATTCTACCAAGCATAACCCCTGATAAAGATCAGATAATCAAGACAAGCAACTAGTCAACTAGATAAGTCAACTGGTCAAAGTGAGGACTAGTATAGTCACATCACAGTCAAATACAAGTCAACCCTACTGAGTAGGGGTAATCAACCAGTCAATAGTACACTATCAATCTGAACTAGGAGGAGGGACCGGGATGATCCGATGAGCTGGGCTGCCAGGATCGAAATAACGCCATCATTTCATTATACCGTGCATCGCTCGTCTCTCGATCGGTTCTGCGGGCATCCATATACTCTGCATGATTAGCTTCTACTTCCTCCCTGAGACTGTGTATCTCTGTCCTAAGTAGAGCTAGGCTCTCGGCAGTCATCGGAGGTGGGGGCTCGTCCGTCTGCTCTCAAATCTCGGCCGCCAGATCTGCGACATCAACCTCTATCTCCTCATCAGAGTCGATCTGGGGTCCGGCTCGCTGATGTCTCCATGACAAAACCTTGGTACCCGAGACCTCTATGCCCGCTAGGGAAAAGTTTCTAAAACCTATTTCATCAAATTCGGTCATTGCGGTCATCTCTCCATCGGTGATATTACGACCGTGATGATGAAGAATGGAGGTGATGATGTGGCAGTAAGGGGTGCGTACCCGCCCCTGAGTAGAAACGCTGGACACATATATAATCGTGTGAAACATGTGAAGTCCAATGTCGATATCTAGGTGATGGATCAATGCGTACAGTAAGAAGGTGTGGAATGGTCGCATGGTTGCGACGTCCCTAGTGGACAAAGGTAGAATACAACGGACTAGGACTCTATAAAGGGCATAGTCCTGGACCTGAAGATCTACAGACTGAAATCGCCTAGCCAAGGGGTTTCGAGCATCTCTATAAAAATAGGAGTATAGGGTGTCCAGGTCAATGTGAGAGTAGGGAGCATCAAAGGGAGGATCTCTAGGAGGATAACATCAAAAAGTGGACTGAGAAAGTCGTAGTCCAAGAAATCTGTTGAGCAACGAGGGTGTTATTGTCAAGGGCATCCCTTGAACTGTGGTGACAAACATAAGATCATTTTATCTGACTATATTGTTGAAGAATTCTACACACAGGGTTGTGTTAATGGGATGAGTGCAGAAGACAAGGTTATCAAGTTGATAGATGTTTATGACATTCATGGCTAACAGACAGGATTGAGTAAAAAATTGTCTATTTAGGAAACTCGTTTTGATGGGTTTATATGTTGTCCTAGCAAACTTATTGCAAAGTTCCAAGGCCGAGAACCTAGGGTCGGGGCTAGGTTCAGTCCCGGAGTTTGATTGATTTGCACGACATTTTCTAAAATAATAATAAACATGCGTTTAAGAGAAAAGATGGTAAGGAAATTAATTCTAAGTACAAAAAAAATGATACCGAGTCGCCATCCGGGGAGGCATGGTTGGAGTGGTCGAGGGCACGAGAGGAGCATTCGGTCACCTTGGAAGGAGAAGAGTTAGAGAGGAGAAGTGTTTTGGGTGTGGCAAAAGAAGGGGGTTTCGGGTGGTTTATATATAAGTGTTAGGTCGGGTGCCCGGGAGGTCCCGGGCACCCAGGAGGTCCCGGGCGCCTAGGTCAGTGGGTAAATGCTTTTAGCAGTTTTTTTGCCATGACCTGGTGCTGGATGGGGGCGCCCGTGATGGCTTGGACGCCCGGGGTCAGATTAAAACTGCCACATGTATCTTTTGATGTTTTGACCGTGTCCTTGGGGGCGCCCGTGAGGACCCGGGTGCCTAGTTTAGCTAGGTGTTGACAACTTTTCTTCCTTGATCGAGGAGAAAAGAAAGGGGGGGTGCCCGAGTTGACTGTTTGACTAGGTTTGTTTGTTTGACCTGGTTTGACTATTTGACCATGTATGACTTTTTGACTAGGTTTGGCCGTTACAATCAAGACAATTCAAGTCTAATTTCATCAATATTATCGAAATCAGATTTTATATTAATTCTTAACTATCTCACCCGGGATTTAGTTATCAAATACGTTAACCTTATAGGTTTTTGTGAGACATATTTTGAATAGAAGTTTTATTTTGAAAAATCATGATTAATTTTTGAAAAAGTTAAATTAATTTTGAAAACAATTGGTTTTGAATTTATTTTGAAAAGGAGTGTTTGAATCTACAATTAACTGAAAATTTGTGTTAGATTCGAATTTGTCAAAGACTAAATTGAATTTGAATTTCAACAATTGGCTTCCAAGTCTTGGCGAGGCACTAGGCCTTCTTTGGTCGTAGCCTTATTGGATCATCAACCCTTTTCTTGACAAAGCCTTTTAATGAAATTTTATTTTCAAAATTATTTTTTGAAAAATTCTTGTCTAGCTAGTTTGGGTCTTGGATCGGTAGCTTCAGCTAGTTCCACCAGTCTAAAAAGACCAAGTAGTGTATACTTGACCTTATTAGAAAAGGTTTCCCTAACTACTATCATCTCACCGCCACCCAATACTATGTTGTTCAAATTTCAGTTAATTGGATTAGTCCTTAGTCTATCCAATCCTAGGTCTAAGCATGGCAAATTGCAGAAAGTAAATAGACAAGCAATCATGCAATTTAAAACAAGAAAAGAAATTTATTTAACTATAAAGATTGTTTTTAAGTTGGCTCCCCTGGACTAAAACCACGGTAATGATTAGGCAAGATATGAATCTTGTCCTTGGGGATCCAATACTGATTTGGTCCAGCTTGGTTGTTCAGGCATAGTTTGGGTACCCATACCTGAACTTTGGGTCTAGACTGATTCAGTACAGCATAGTAAGATCTTTGTCTCACCTTGGTTCGTAGCCTAACCCGGATCAATTTAGAATGGACTTCTGTTTTCCAAGGATCATATCAATACCTTGGAACTAGAAGTGAATCGTTCCAAAGCTGCTCTAAGGTCCTTGACTTGAGTTTTCAAGGAGGAGATCCCTTTCTCAATTTTTTCAACTTGAGTAGAGGTTCCTTCTTGAACCTTCTCAGTTGAGGATCTAGAGTTAGCTTCCTCTTTCAGGAGTTTTACTTCCTGTCGGAGGGACTCGACTCGGATTTTAGCTTTCGCCAAGTCTCGAGATAGATACGCAATTAATTCTGATAATTGACTTTTAGAAAACCCACTTACAGTGGTTTGGCCGTCCTCTGAAAATGTGAGGTTTCCGTCGTCTGGCTCTGATTCTGATTCGGTCTCGATTTCTTCCGAAGCAGTCAGAGTGAGCAGGTTCGACTGTGGGGCCTCTTCTTCTTCTTCAGAGGAAGACTCGTCCCACGTTGCTTGAAGGGCCTTCTTCCTTCTTGTCTTCTTTGTCTCCTTCAGATTTGGGCATTCCATCTTGTAGTGACCCTTCTTTTTGCATTCGTAACAGGTCACGTTTGGTTTGGTCTTTTCATTTGAAGGATCAGCTGGTTCTTCCTTTCTTCGGCTAGCTTTCCTTCTGTTGGTCTGGTTTTTCAGTTCCTTGTAGTAGTCCCGGGCTAGCCGAACCAGTTTGGGTCGATTTCCTTCGCTGTCTTCTAAGTCTGAATCTGAGTCAGACTCGGGTGTAGGTTGGGGCTTCTTCTTGGTCATCTTTCCAGTTTTACCTGCAACAAAGGCAATGCCTTGCTCGGCCAGGGTGCAGTTAGTTTGCTCATGCAATTCAAGCTCAGAAAATAACTCATCTAATTTAATTTTAGACAAATCCCTTGAAACTTTGTACGCATCTACCATAGATGCCCACAAAGTGTTTCTCGAGAAGGCGTTAATGGTGTACCTGATTAGGTCACAGTTTTCTACCTTGTGACCGATTGAATGTAGACCGTTCATTAGCTCCTGGATTCTGGCATGGAGCTGGGCTGCAGATTCGCTGTCGTTCATCTTGATTGTGTACAACTTATTTAGCAGTAGGTCCCTCTTGCTGATTCGGGTGTCGGAGGTTCCTTCGTGCAACTCAATCAACTTACCCCAGAATTCCTTTGCACAATTGAATGGTCCTACCCGGTTCAGCTCTTCTTTGGTTAGGCCGCATCGGAGTGTCTGGGTTGCTTTGGCATCAGCTTCAATCTTTCTTTTCAGTGTGGTATCTCATTTGGTGTATGATTGTGGCACGCCTTCAGCGTTCTTTGGGATGTCCAGTCCAGATTGGATAATTATCCACATGTCCACCTGAGTTTTCAGGTGGACTTCCATCCGACTCTTCCAGTAGGAGAAGTCCTCCCCACTGAAGAGTGGTGGTCTGGCTGTACTGAACCCTTCTTGCATGACCATTTAGAGATTTTCTGAAATAAAAAATTAACAAAAAACTGTCCCAAAACTTTGTCTTGGATTAGCAGTGCGGGAAGAAGATATAAAAATTATCGAGTGGTGTTGCACCAACCTCGATTAATAAAAAAATTTGATTAAAAAAACTTTCGTAAAAATCCGAAAAACTCTCAAATTGGTGGTTGCACCAAATTTGAGCTTCCCGCTCTGATACCACATGTTGGATCGAGAAAATACGATAGAGGGGGGGGTGAATATCATAAAAGCGTTTTGGATTAGAAATGAGAATGCGCAGCGGATATTTAAATCAATCACACGGAACACAAGTGTTTTAACTTGGTTTGGAATCGCGGTCGACTCCTACTCCAAGGCCCACGGTCCTTGACCGTTTACTACGGCAATTCTATAATGTCGCAAAGATTTACAACGATTCGTACAATAGTAGTGTAGTAAAAAGAACAAGTGTACTCTTCATTACCGACGCCCGGTGTGGATCGTAATTTGGAGCAGAGGGTCGTCGTCGATGCTAGAATCTTGAGATCGGAGGTTTCTGGAGCAGAGCACTTGAACGAAGAGCGTAGAGGCGTTGGAGTGTTGACCACTTAAAGCCTTGGGGTCGAGCCCCTTTTATAGCACTCCTGGGGGCGCCCTGGACGCTGGGGGCACCTGACACGTGCCTTCGGATCAGAGAAACCTTATCCGGAGCTCGGTCAGCGCTTATCCCTCCAGAATTGGCCTCGGAGCTGACGGGGGCGCTCGGGACACTGGGGGCGCCCCGGTTGACTTGGTCTGCTGGCTTCGTGACTGATTTCGCTTCGATCGCTGGTTGGCTTGGACTCAGGGCGCCCGAGACATCCAGGGCGCCCGGGACCATCAGGGTGCCCGGGACCATCAGGGCGCCCGGGACTATCAGGGCGCCTAGCCCAGTAAGTCTTCGAAGCGATTCTTGCTCAACTGCTTGTTTGGCTTTGACCTTGGGCCCCGGGACCTCCTAGGCGCCTAGCCCAGCTGTTGCCTCTCTCCTTTGGGGCGTTCTGAGCTGCAGAAACACATTCCTTCGGTTCTTGCATCCAAGGTTAGTTCCACAACAAACAAGGCAAGAAATGTTAGGTTTTTACAACCGTAGCTGTCATGGTTCTGACTTCGGGTCTCCCAAATGGAACCCTAGGTCGAACCAACGCCTACTGTTCCCTCGACAGGGAACGCGTCCTCACCTACTCCTTTCAGGAGAGTTTACCTTTGGCCAACCGGCTCCTCCGGTTGGACTTTTGCCCAGCAGTCCTTCGCCAGGTGCCTAGCAGCCCTTTGCCAGGTCTTCGGTACCAAGTAGTCCTTCGCCAGGTGCCTATCAGTCCTTCGGCAGGTCTTAGATTCCCAGCAGCCCTTCGCCAGGTGCCTAGCAGTCCTTCGCCAGGTCTTAGACTCCTAGCAGCCCTTCGCTAGGTGCCCAGCAGCCCTTCACCAGGTCTTCAAGTTTCGATGCCTAGCAGTCCTTCACTAGGTGCCCAGCAGCCGTTCGCCAGGACTTCGTTCTGCACACTCAGTGAGCACATTAGATCACAATAACATCTTAACTTTTGAACCCTTTTCCAATATCAAAACCCAGGTTCGACTTAGGTGCTGCCTGCACCAACAAAAAGTTTTGAAAAGAAATTTAATTTGGAAAAAATTTAAATTTTATATCCTTCTTTTCTCTCCTTTCCAATCTCTCCCCCTTTACCAAATATCAAGTAAAATATAGCAAAAAAAACTGAGTAATAAAAGTAAGGTGTTGTACTGAACCAATTCTAAATATAAACTGGACCAAATCAATTTAAATTTTCTCTTTCGGGTCCTGTCTAACCCAGTTAGCTACTTACTAACTGTTATAAACAGTAGCTTTCGCTAGGGTTAGTCAAGTTAAGTGATCTGTTCAAGTTAGATTTTCTAAGCTTGACACATAACCTGATTACTGTTTAATTGGTATTTAGTGCCCCAATTACTGCAGATGCACTGACTTAAGGCATCTTGAATCAAGGCATAGACCTAAGTAGCTCAACCCAGTCTAGGTTATCAATCAAAAGTACCCTATGGTGCTTGTGAGATGCTGGCTGCTAGATCTATAGGTGCATGCAGTTCTAGGGTTAGGGCCTAAGCTAAGTCCATTTGCGAAAAAGCCCTAGTTTTGAAGGGGGTAAATTTTAAAAAATTAAGTTGGGAAATCATTTTAAATTAAAAAGAATAAATGATTTTTCAAATAATTTAAATAGCAAATAAAAAATAAAACAATTTTCAAAAAATATAACTAGAGCAGTCCTATTCTACTATGCATAACATCACAATTGACTTTGTATACTAATTGAATTGGCTAGTAATCAATGAGATAAATGCATAAGATTCATCTGGTTAATAGTAGAACCAGAAAAATAAAACTAAAGTCAGTGCAAGTCAAGTACGAGTCAAATACAAGTCAAATACAAGTCAACCCTACTCAGTAGGGATAGTCAAATAGTTCACAATGCACTAGAATAGGCTGAAAATGATCTAGAAAGAAGGGCCAGGATGGTCAGATGAGCCAGGCTGCCAAGATCGAAGTAGCGACATCATTTCATTGTATTGTGCGTCGCTTGCCTCTCGATTGGCTCGGAGGGCGTTCATGTGCTCGATGTGATAGGCCTCAACCTCCTCCCTGAAACTGTGCATCTCTGTCTGCAACTAGGTAATGCGCTGATCCGTGGTCGGTGGGGAAGGCTCCTTTAACTGCTCGTTGATCTCGGCTACGAGATCAACTACGTCTACCTCCACCTCCTCGTCGGAGTCGTCCTGCCGTCTAGCCCTCTCCCGTCTCCACTCTAGGACCCCCGTGGCCGAAACATCTATCCCCGCTAAAGAAAAATTTCTAATCCCTATTTCATTGAACTCAGTCATCGAAATAATCTCTCCGACAGTGATGTCACGAACATGGTGGTGAAGAAGGGCGGTGATGATGTGGCAGTAGGGTGTACGTACTCGATCGTGAGTAGATACGCTCGATGTGTAGATGATGGTATGGAATATGTGGAGACCTATGTCAATGTCAAGCTGATGAATCATGGCGTAGAGTAAAAAGGTGTGAAATGGTCGCATGGTCGCGTCATCTCGAGTGGTAAGTGGGAGAACACAGCAAACTATTACTCGGTAAAGGGCATAGTCTTGGACTCGGAGGTCAACGGATTGAAATCACCGAGCCAACGGATTTCACACATCACAAAAGAAATAAGAGTAAAGAGTATCTAGTGTGATGTACGAATAGGGGGGTGCGAAGGGTGGATCGGTCGGAGGATAACAAGAAAAGGTAGACTGCGAAGGACGTAGTCTGAGAAACTGATTCAACAGGGTCGGAGAAATGGTTAGGGGAGTGCCTTGTACTGTGGTAGAGTAGAGTAGGTCATCAAGCTTGACTAGATTATTGTAGAATGCTGCACACAGGGTCGAGTTCACAGGATGTATGCAGAAGACTAGCTGATCTAGTTGATAAAAGTTGATCGCGTCCATTGCTAAGGGGCATGATTGAGTGAAGAATTGCCTATTTAAAAAACTGGTCTTTATAGGCTTATAAGTTATTTGGGCAAACTTGTTGAACAATTCTAGGTTGGGAAACCTCGGTTCGGCCACGGGGTTGGGTTGAGAGATACGACGTTTTCCAGATATTTAAAGAGAAATGATGCATTTAATAAGCAAAGTAAGGAAAAAAAGGAAATTGCTTGAAAGATACAGAATAAATTTGATACTGGGGCGCCATTCTTCAAGTAGCGTGTTTGAAGACTAGCAAGGAGGTACTGGCGCCTTGGGAAGAAGAGAAGTGAAGGATGGTTTTGCTTTTGGAGTGGGGGAAGAGGAAGGAGCCATGCTCATTATATACAGTCATACGGGCGCCTGATAGGTCACGGGCGCCCAAGATCATTTGGCAGCTTTTTGGCAGACTTGACTGCCTTGGATGACGACAAAGACCTAGGCGCCCGTTAGGTCACGGGTGCCTGAGTCAGATGGGTAAGGGTTGACAGCTTTTGCTGTCTTGGTTGAAGAGAAAGAAGGGGCGCCCGATCTGACAATAGTTTGACTATTGACCAGTTTGACCATTTGACCAGGTTTGACTATTGACCCGGTTTGACTCTTTTGACCAACTAACAATTAGGTCAATTAAGCTCTAAATTGCATGATTCAGTATTTTCATTTGAAAAAACAGATGAATTTGAGTTAGATCCTAACCATCTCACCTAGTCTATAGTTATCAATGATGTAAACCTTATGGGTTTTTGTAAGACAGGTTTTAATAGAAGTAACGATTTTAGTTTTAGAAAAATGATTAATTTTGAAAAGTTGAATTAATTTTGAAAACCAGTTCAATTGAATTTTAATTTTTAAAAAGTGGTTGAATCTAAATTAATTGAAATTTGTGTTAGATTCAAATCTGACAATAGTAATGTGAATTCGGTTTTCAATAATCGACTTCCAGGTCTTGGCGAGGCACTAGGTCTTCTTTGGCCGTAGCCTTATTGGATCATCAACCCTTTCCTTGACAAAGCCTTTTATTGAAAATCCATTTTCAAGTTACTCCTTGAATGATTTTGGTCTAACTAGTTTGGGTCTTGGATCGGTAGCTTCGGCTAGTTCCGCCAAAATGGCTTCCCTAACGTACTATAATCTCACCTCCACCCAATACTATGTTGTTCAAATTTCAGTTAATTGTTTTAGTCCTTAGTCTAACCAGTCCTAGGTCTAACCATGGTAATTTGTAGAAAAATAAATAAACAATCAGACATGCAATTCAAATTAAGAAAAGAATTTATCTAACTATAAAAATTGTTTTTAAGTTGGCTCCCCCTGGACTAAAGCCACGATAATGGTTCGGCAAGATATGAATCTTGTCCTTGGGGATCCAATACTGGTTTGGTCCAGCTTGGTTGATCAAGCATAGTTTTGGTACCCATGCTTGAATTTTGGGTCTGGATTGGTTCAATACAGCATAGTATGACCTTTGTCTCGACTTGGTTCGATACCCTAATCCGGATCGATTTAGAATGAACTTCTATTTTCCAAGGATCATGACAAGACCCTTGGAACCCAAAGTGAATCATTCTAAAGCCGCTCTAAGGTCCTTGACTTGAGTTTTCAAGGAGGAGTTCTCTTTCTCAAGCTTTTCAACTTGAGTAGAGGTTCCTTCTTGAACCTTCTCGGTCAAAGATCTAGAGTCAGCTCCCTCTTTCAAGAGTTTTACTTCCTGTCGGAGGGACTCGACTCGAATTTTGGCATTCGCTAAGTTACTAGATAGGTAAGCAATTAACTCTGATAATTCAATATTAGAATAACCACTTACAGTTATTTTGTCGTTCTCTGAAATGGTGAGCCTTCTGTCGTCCGGCTCCAATTCTGATCCGGTGTTGATGTCTTCCGAAGCAGTCAAGGCAAGAAGGTTCGATTGTGGGGCCTCTTCTTCTTCTTCGGAGGAAGACTCGTCCCACGTGGCTTGAAGGGACTTCTTCCTTCGAGTCCTCTTGGCTTCTTTCAGATTAGGGCACTTCGATTTGTAGTGTCCCTTCTTATTGCATTCGTAGCAGGTTACGTTTGATTTGGTCTTAGACGTTGAGGGTTCAGCTGGATCTTCCTTCTTTCGGCTGACTTTTCTTCTGTTGGTCTGATGCTTCAGATCCTTGTAGTAGTCCTGGGCTAGCCGAACCAGCTTGGGTCGATCCTCTTCGCTGTCTTCTGAGTCTGAGTCTGAGTCAGACTCGGGTGCAGGTTGAGGCTTTTTCTTGGCCACCATTCCTTGGGTTTTTCCTGCAAGAAAAGCAATACCTTTCTCGGCTAAAGTACAGTTAGACTGCTCATGTAATTCTAATTCTGAAAATAATTCGTCTAATTTAATTTTAGAAAGATCCCTAGAAACTTTGTAAGCATCTACCATAGATGCCCACAAAGTATTTCTTGGGAAGGCGTTTAGGGTATACCTGATAAGGTCACGGTTTTCCACCTTGTGACCGATTGTGTGCAAGCCGTTCATCAGCTCCTGGATCCTGGCGTGGAGCTGTGCTGCTGATTCGCCTTCATTCATTTTGATTGTGTACAATTTGTTCAGCAGTAGGTCCCTTTTGCTGATTTTGGTGTCGGAGGTACCTTCGTGTAATTCGATCAGCTTACTCCAGAGTTCTTTAGCACTGTTGAAAGGTCCCACCCGGTTCAGTTCTTCATTGGTTAATCCGCATTGGAGTGTCTGGGTTGCCTTTGCATCAGCCTCAATCTTCTTCTTCAGCGAGGCGTCCCATTCTAAGTAATGCTATGCCACTCCTTCAGCATTCTTGGGGATTTCCAAACCAGATTGGATTATGATCCACATATCCACCTAAGTTTTCAGGTGGACTTCCATCCGACTCTTCCAGTAGGAGAAGTCTTCTCCACTAAAGAGTGGTGGTCTGGCTGTGCCGAAACCCTCTTACATGGCCAATAAGATTTCTGAAATGACAAAAACAAAAAAATTCTTGTCCCAAGACTTGGTCTTGGATTAGTAGTGCGGGAATAAAATAATTGAGAAAAAGCGATCGAGTGGTGTTGCACCAACCTCGATTAACGAGAAAAATTCGATAGAAAAAAGAAATTAAAATTTTCATAAAATCCGAAAAACTCTCAAATTGGTGGTTACACCAAATTTGACCACCCGCTCTGATACCACTTGTTGGATTGAGAAAAACGATAGAGGGGGAGGGTGAATATCGTTTTAAAACTTTTCGGATTAAAGAAAGAGCAAATACGCAGCGAAAATAAATCACACAGGAACACAAGTAGATTTTTACTTGGTTCGGAGTCGCGGTCGGCTCCTACTCTAAGGCCCACGATCCTTGACCGTTTACTTTGGGCAATACTATAATCGCGCAAAAAAGATTTACAAGTTAAGTACAATAGTATTTCAGGAAATTAAAATTTCTACACTTTTCGTTACCGACGCCCGATGTGGATCATATTTCGGTGCAGAGGGTCGTCGTCGGCGCTGGATCTCGAAGTCGGAGTTTGCCGGGGCGTAGCACTTGAACAAAAAGCTTTGAGTGTTGAGAGAATGTGTTATTGAAGCCTTGGGGTTGAGCCCCTTTTATAGTGCTCAAACGGACACCTGATAGGTTGGGGGCGCCTGACACGTGCCCTCCGATCTGCGAATCCTTATCCGCGGGCTCGGTCTACGCTTATCCTCCCCACTTGGGCGCCTGAGCTGTTGGGGGCGCCCGTGACCTCATGGGCACCTGATCCGCCTTGGTCCAGTGGCTTCGCAGCTATGTTTTGGGTTTTGCCTTCACTCTTGGGCGCCCGTATCCTTACGGGCACCTGAGCCCATTCGGGCGCATGTCTCCATTCAGGCACCTAGGCCCAGTGAAGCACCTTCACTTGTAGACGATCAGTCCTTCGACCCTGTAACTTAGGTTAGTCCCAAAAACATAATAAGCAATAATTACAGCCGTAGTTGTCTTGGTTCTGACTTTGGGTCTCCCAAATGGAACCCTAGGTCGAACCGATGCCTACTGTTCCCTCGATGGGAAATGCGTCCTCACCTACTCCTCTTAGGAGAGTTTACCTTTCGCCAACCGGCTCCTCCAGTTGGACTTTTGCCCGATCCACCTGACCAGGTCTTCGTGCCCAACTTCCGGTCAAGTCTTCGGTGCCTAGCCCCTTGCCAGGACTTCGTGCGCAGTCCTCGACCAGGACTTCTTTGCCCGACTTCCGGTCAGGTCTTCTTGCCCAGTCCTTGACCAGGACTTCTTTACCCAGCCCTTTGCTAGGACTTCTTGTCTAGTGTACCTAGGACTTCTTCCTGCACACTCAGTGAACAAGTTAGAATACAATAATATCTTAACTTCTGGACCCTTTGCCATTATCAAAACCCAGGTTTGACTTAGGGGCGCCTGCACCAACACTTATATTTTTTTGCATAACATTTTATCAAAAGTTCTTATATTTTTCAAAAATTACAAAATATCTTTCAAAAAGTACTTATATTTTTCAAAAAATACATTTTTCAAAAGTATTTGAATTTTTCAAAAAGCTTAAAAGTACTTATAATTAAAAGGGAAAATATTTCTCAAAGTACATATCTTTCAAAGTAAAGATTTTTTTTCAAAGTATATATCTTTCAAAATACTGATCTTTCAAAGTACAGACTTTTTAAAGTATAAACTTTTCAAAGAAAAATTATCTTTCAAAATACAAGTTTTTGCACAATATTTTTCAAAGTATTCTTTTAAAATGTAAAAATCTCTAAATGAAATATTTTTGAAACGTGCATATTTTTCTAATGCAACAATCTTTTATGTATGCAATCCTTGTTGAAAATCTTTCTCAATTAATTTTTTAAAAATACTTTTTTGATTTGAACAATACTTTTCAAAATGTAATTTTTTTGATACAAGTAAAATTAATTTTCTGTTCGTACAATTGTATTATTAACTAGCTCATGGCTATGCTTTCAAAAATTGATGCAAGTGTTTCGAAAGGAATTTTTTCATTGTTGGTGCAAGTATTTCTGTCATTTTTTTTATGTATGACAAAGGGGGAGAGTGATCTTATGTTGTTAGAAATTTTTTTTTCTTCCCAAAGGATCAATGAGAATCAAAATGTTTTGTTAAAAAAAGGGGAGAGTGAGCTTAAGTGAGAAATTTTTTTTCTTTCACCCAAAGGATAGAGAGCTTTACCAATGGATCAAAATGTGTTTTCAAAACTTAGATCATTTTTTTCTTTTGATCCCAAGGTTTATAACTTAGCCCCTTCATCCAATCTAACTTAAGATATTGTCAAACATCAAAAAGGGGGAGATTGTTGGTGCAAGATGCATCAGTGATGTCCTCCTTTAAGTGTTTCAATGTTTGACAATATGCTTAAGTCAGTGATACATTGAACAAGGGAAGGGGAGTCTAGAGAGGAGTAACAAAGTGAAGAAAAGTCCTAGTTAACCTAGGCACTATGTCCTGGTTCGTGGAATTGGGCACTAAGTCCTGGATGAGGGTTGGGCACCTTAGACCTGACCGAGGGTTGGGCACTAAGTCCTGGTTCGTAGAATTGGGCACTAAGTCATGGCCGAGGGCTGGGCACCTAAGACCTGACCGAGGGTTGGGTACTAAAACCTGGTAAGTGATGCTGGGCAAAAGTCTGACAAGTGAAGTTAGGCACTAAGTCCTGGTCGTGAGATTGGGCAAAAGTCCTGGTGAGTGAAGTTAGGCAAAAGTCTAACCGGATGGGCCGAGTGTCAACCATCTCCTGAGAGGAGTAGGTGAAAGGCGCGTTCCCGCATGATGGGAACATAAGGCGTCGGTTCAACCTAGGGATTCACATAAATTCGAAGTCAGAATTGTTGGATCGGAGAAAACGATAGAGGGAGGTGAATATCGTTCTAAAATTTTTCAGAGTCGAAGAGTAAATGCGCAGCAAAAAATGACAAAATACACAAGAACACAAGTCTTTTTTTACTTGGTTCGGAGTCGCGGTTGGCTCCTACTCCAAGGCCCACGGTCCTTGACCATTTACTTTGGACAATTCTATATTCGATAAAGTTTTTACAAGATGATAGTAGAGATATAGAATTGGAAATTTAAATCACAACACTTTCGTAAATTGAAATTTTACCGACGCCCGAGGTGGATCGAATTCCGGAGTAGAGGGTCGTCGTCGGTGTTGGAATCTTGAAATCGAACTTTGCTCAGTCTCAGCGCTTGAGCGAAAGTATCTGGAGAGTTGAGAGCAATGGATTGTGAAGCCTTGGGGGTGAACCCCATTTTATAACACCCATACGGGCGCCTAAGTCGATGGGGGCACCTAACACGTAGCCTTCCCTGCACGAATCCTTATCCGAGGGCTTGGTCAGCGCTTATCCATCTCCTCTTGGGCGCCTGAGCTGATGGGGGCGCCCGTGACCTCATGGGCGCCTGATCTGCCTTGGTCTAGAGGCTTCGCTGCTGTGGTTGGTGTTTTGCCTTCACACTATGGCGCCTGTATCCTTACGGGCGCCCGAGTCCATCCGGGCGCCTAGCCCCAGTGAGGCACCTCACTTGCAGAAGACCAGTCCTTCGATCCTGCAACAAAGGTTAGTACCAAAACACAACAAGCAAATGTGTTAGCCATTAGTTACAGTCGTAGC
Source organism: Boesenbergia rotunda (assembly GCA_024364735.1). Taxonomy (NCBI): domain Eukaryota; kingdom Viridiplantae; phylum Streptophyta; class Magnoliopsida; order Zingiberales; family Zingiberaceae; genus Boesenbergia; species Boesenbergia rotunda. The sequence continues at coordinate 24,758 of JAGFNQ010002122.1, forward strand.
TATCTTGGTTCTGACTTTGGGTCTCCCAAATGGAACCCTAGGTCGAACCGACGCCTACTGTTCCCTCGATGGGGAACGGGTCCTCACCTACTCCTCTCAGGAGAGTTTACCTTTTGCCAACCGGCTCCTCCGGTTGGACTTTTGCCCAATCCTCCTGACCAGGTCTTCGTGCCCAACTCCCGGTCAAGTCTTCTTGCCCAACTTCCGGTCAGGTCTTCGGTGCCAAGCCCCTTGCCAGGACTTCTTGCCCAGTCCTCGACCAGGACTTCTTTGCCCGACTTCCAGTCAGGTCTTCTTGCCCAGTCCTTGACCAGAACTTCTTTGCCCAGCCCTTTGGCCAGGACTTCTGTAGCGACCCGCCTTCTCTACCTTAGACGGTCCGCTACTTCATCTACTTCTTGACTCTAATGCACGACTAAGAATGCGGAACTTCTTTTTTTTTCTTTTAAATCGCTCTAGGGATGATATTCTAACTCTAGTAGTCATGCATGATACAATGACACACTTCTTTTCATCTGTAGAACTTCTCGGCAATGGTACCAGTCGACTGCGATCTAACCAGTCGACTGGTATCGGCCACAGAAAGTTTCTGGGCGCGGCACCAGTCGACTGGCCTCTTGGCAGTCGACTGATGCATCGAACAGAAGCTACTGTTCGATAGGTCAGTCGACTGATACTGAACCAGTCGACTAGCACGCCTGAAAGTTTGAAATTCAGATTCGAAGCCTTGTTTCAAAACTCCACCAAACATATAGTTTCAAGCCATACAAAGACACAACACCATCTCTATACTCTATGCTAGTTTCCTAAACATTTTAGCCAATCAAAACAACTTCACAAACTCGAAATTAGGACTTTTGCGGAAGTAAGGTGAGCTATGAAAATCTATATGAACTTTAAACTAGAGTTTCGTACCAAACTTCACTCCTATGCATTCATAACACCAAAACACATGTTCTAAACATTTCTAAAGCATTGTGGAATGTGTATGCAACTTTTCTAAGCATATTTAAGCAATAACAACTTGATTCAAAGGAAAACTGACAATATCTTGGCACATGCATCAAATAGCTCATCAAAGTATCAATATTCAAAACTACTCACACTCCTGCTCATCCAATGCAATCATAAGGATATGTATGCTAAATGAAATGACATGGAATCTTTACTTGTGGTTTTAAGACATGCAAAATATCTAAAACGCAAATACTTGAATAAATGCTATATGATCTAACTTAAACTAAGACTCTATAACAAATGTATTTTGAGTCTTTTATTCATCTTGTCCCAAGGACCTCTCCAAGGTCAGCCACCACACACACGTCACTCAGCACCGCCTTGTCGCCTTCCTTCAGAATTGCTTGCCTTTACCTTTACCTGCAGCAAGAGGAAATGCAACTAATAAGCAAAAGCTTAGTAAGTACTATCTAGCTCACAAAATCTCGAAATGTGCAAGCATGCTTTTTAAACAATGTGAAATCACATGAGATATTCCTATGCTTAAAAGAAAACACTAAACATGTATAACTCAAGACATGCATACTCAAGCACTAATAAGTCTTAACTTACTTGTTCTTGGCTTAACTTGAAACTTTAGCAATTCTTTGACTTTTAAATCTTTCTTTAACTTTTAGAAAACTTTGCTAAAGCATATACTTGAAAATAATATCTCACTTGGATCCACTTAAGACGTAAGTACCATCTTATGCGCGTTCCCTAAAAGGTTGGGGTAGCGAGCCACCAATCCTAATAGAGCAGACCTTGGTCTACCAGGGCCAACACCTTGGAATTGGACACCTGGATTTCTTTAACGACGCCCTTGGACGCCGGGTACTGGCCTTAGAAAATAAAATAGCTTTTCTTTCTTTTCTTTCTTATCTTTAAGTGCCTTGGCATTTTAACGAGCCCCTTGTGTGCCCAAATCCCTAAGTCTTGACTTTTGGGGATTTCTTAAGGCCTTGGCCTTTTCTTTTCTTATTTTTTCTTTTCTCATAACTCTTCTTAGCCCCTAACCTCATATAGGGTGCTTAATCAAACTTATACAAGCATGGATCAACCTAGGATTACATGCAAAATCATAAACTTTAAGGAAAATTGTATTTTAACTTTCTAACGGGAAAATCTTGCGGAAAACCGCCTCTTACTACAGGTGAGCAGTACTTACATTGATATCTTGGACTTACAACCAAAATTGACGTCTAGGGCTCGAGAGAAACTTGAGATCTCGATGAACCGTTCGCGCCTACGCGTTCCTCTCGTCGAGACGAACGAAACGCTCCGCACCCTTTGGTTCTTCCTTGGCCGGTGCCCCCTTAGAGGAGAAGAGGAGGCCTTGGTGTGGTTGGCGTGCGCACAAGAGAGGGGGAGAGGGGTCGGCGGATGGTGAGGAGGAGAAGTTGCCGAACCAAAATAAAAAAACCCCACTTAAGTTCTTCTATTTATACCAAGGGGTATTTCGGTTCAACTTATATCTTAACTTAATATCTCTCTATTTTCTTTCAGCACACCCCTGCTGGGGCGCCTGGTTAACCCGACCAACTTAAGTCGTTGATCCCATGGGAGGTCTCGGGTTCAAAACTCGCCCAGGCAACTTTTTGCCGAAAACTCTATTTCTTTTAATAAAAATACTAAACAGACTCGGAAAATTCCATAAAAATATTCTAAAAATTCCTAAAAATATCTAAAATATTTCTAAAACATTCTTAACTAATTTCAAGGACTTTAAGGACTTAAAATGGAAATTTTGGGGTGTTACAATCCCCCATACCTTATGAAAAGTTTGTCCTCGAACTTAGAATAATTCTGGATATCTTTCTCTCATGCTGTCCTCACGTTCCCAAGTAGCCTCCTCATGCTTTTGATTCTGCCAGATGACCTTCACTAGTGGCACTTCTTTGTTTCTTAATCTTTTAACTGCTTTGTCCACTATCTGTGTCGGTCTGCTCTCATAGCTAAGATCTTCTTGGATCTGTACTGACTGAGGCTGAATCACTTGGCTAGGGTCGTGAATACACTTCTTTAGCATAGAGACATAAAAGGTACTGGGGATAGCTGACATATCCTCTGGCAAGTCCAGCTCATAGGCTACCTTCCCAACTCTCTTTATAATCTTGTAGGGTCCTATGTAGCGAGGACTCAGCTTGCCCTTTTTGCCAAATCTCATCACTCCCTTCATAGGAGCGACCTTGAGAAATACTGAATCTCCAACTTGGAATTCAAGTGGCCTACGGCGTGTGTCAGCATAACTTTTCTGTCTACTCTGGGCAGTCTCAATCCTCTGGCGGATCGTCTGGATAGCCTGAGTGGTCTCATCTATAAGCTCAGTCTGGCTGCCTAGTCCTGACTCCATCTCTTTCTTCTCACCAGCTTCTTGCCAGCATATGGGTGATCTGCATTTCCTGCCATATAATGCCTCATAAGGTGCCATCCTGATGGTGGCCTGATAGCTATTGTTGTAGGCAAACTCAGCTAAGCACAGAAATTTACACCAACTACCCTTAAAGTCCAACGCACAAGCCCTTAGCATGTCTTCAAAAATCTGATTTACTCTCTCTGTTTGGGGATGGAAAGCTGTGCTGAACTGGAGTCTGGTGCCTAGGGCGTCCTGAACACACCTCCAAAAATGGGAGATGAACCGCCCGTCTCTGTCAGAAATGATAGACTTCGGGACTCCATGAAGCCGGATCACTTCCTTCACATATAACTGCGCCAAATGCTCTACTGAGTGCGACACCTTGATGGCTAGAAAGTGGGTAGACTTGGTCAATCTGTCTACTATCACCCAAACTGCATCGTGTCCATGGGTGGTTCTTGGAAGACCTGTGATAAAGTCCATGGATATTTCTTCCCACTTCCACTCTGGAATAGGAAGAGGCTGCAGAACTCCTCCTGGTCTCTGGTGCTCTGCTTTGACTCTCTGGCAGGTCAAGCAGGTACTGATATATCTGGCCACGTCTCGCTTGAGTCCAGACCACCAGAATCTTTGCTTTACATCTTGGTACATCTTGGTAGAACCAGGGTGCATAGAGTACGGGGTACTGTGGGCTTCTTCTAAAATATTCTTTCTTAGTTCCTCATCATTGGGGACGCAAAGGCGGTCTCCAAGATAGAGGATGCCACTATCTGATACTCGAAACTCTGAATTTTCTGCCTCTTGGATCTCCTGCTTGATCTTCTGGATCTCTGGGTCTTGACCTTGCTTTCTTTGTATATCCACAAGCAGGGTTGACTCTAGAGTCAATGCAGAAAGTTGCCCAATTATTACCTCGACTCCAAAATCCTTTATTTCTTTCTGAAGTGGTAGAGACAGTGATGATAGGGACATCAGTGCTGCACAGGATTTTCTGCTCAGTGCATCTGCCACTTTATTAGCTTTACCTGGGTGGTAGAGGATTTCACAGTCATAATCTTTGACCAACTCTAGCCACCTGCGCTGCCTCATATTCAGATCCTTCTGAGTGAAGAAGTACTTCAAACTCTGATGGTCTGTGAAGATCCTGCACTGCACTCCATACAGGTAGTGTCTCCAGAGCTTCAGTGCAAAAACCACAGCTGCTAGCTCAAGGTCGTGGGTAGGGTAATTCTTCTCATAGTCCATTTGCGAAAAAGTCCTAGTTTTGAAGGGGGTAAGTTTTTTTAAAAAAACTAAGTCGGAAAATCATTTTAAATTAAAAAAATGATTTAAATAACAGATAAGAAATAAAATAGTTTTTGAAAAAAAACACAAGTAGAGCAGTCCTATTCTACTAAGCATAACATAAAGTATCTGACTTAGCATACTAATAGCAAGTAGTCAATAGGTAAATCTGACAAATGCAAAAGAGTCATCTGGTCAATAGTGGGACCAGCCAAGTCAAACCATAGTCAGATACAAGTCAACCCTACTCAGTAGGGGTAGTCAAATAGTTATCAGTACAATGAGATAGCTGAAAATAACACTCTTATCTAAGAAGATGGGCTAGGAGGGTCAAATGGGCCAGGCTGCCAAGATCGAAACAACGACATCATTTCATTGTATCGTGTGTCATTTGTCTCTCGATCAGCTCGGAGGGAATCCATGTGCTCAATATGACGGGCCTCATTTGACTGATGTTCGGTGTGAAGAATATCCAAGTATTGAGTGTGGTAGCCCTCGTTCACATTGTGTTCATTCTGTAGGGCCTCCAGATACTCTACGTGACGAGCCTCCATCTCCTCCCTAAGGTTGTGCATCTCCGTCTGCAGTTGTGTAATGCGCTGATCGGTGGTCAGTGGTGGAGGCTCTTGTAGGTGCTCGTTTATCTCGGCTGTGAGCTCGGCTATGTCTACCTCCACTTCCTCGTCGGAGTCATCCTGCCGTCTAGCCCTCTCTCGTCTCCATGATAGGACCCCAGTGGCCGATACGTCTATCCCCGCTAAAGAGAAGTTTCTAAACCCTATTTCATCGAACTCAGTCATCAAGATAATCTCCCCAGCAGTGATGTTGCGACCATGGTGGTGAAGAAGGGCGGTGATAACATGGCAGTAGGGCGTACGTACTCGATCGTGAGTCGATACGCTCGATGTGTAAATGATGGTATGGAATATGTGGAGGCCTATATCGATATCTAACTGATGAATCATGTCGTAGAGTAAAAAGGTGTGAAACGATCGCATGGTCGCGACATCTCGGGTGGTGAGTGGGGAGTACACAACGAACTATAACTCGGTAGAGGGCATAATCCTGGACTCGGAGGTCAACGGACTGAAATCGCCGTGCCAGTGGATTTCGAACGTCTCCAAAGAAATAGGAGTAAAGAGTGTCTAGAGTGATGTGCGAATAGGGGGGTGCGAAGGGAGGGTCGGCCGGAGGATAACAAGAAAAGGTAGACTGTGAAGGTCGTAGTCCGAGAAACCAATTAAACAAAGTTGGAGAAATGGTTAGGGGAGTGCCTTGTACGGTGGTAGAGTAGAGCAGGTCATCAATTTTGACTAGGTTATTGTAAAATTCTGCACACAGAGTTGAGTTCACAGGATGTGTGCAGAAGACTAGATGATCTAGTTGATAAAAGTTGATCGCGTCCATTGCTAAGGGGCAGGATTGGGTAAAGAATTACCTATTTAGAAAACTAGTCTTTATAGGCTTATAAGTTGTTTGGGCAAACTTGTTAAACAATTCCAAGTTGGGGAACCTTGGATCGGGGCTAGGTTCGGCCATAGGGTTAGGTTGAGAGACTCGACGTTTTCTAAATATGTAAAAGAAAATGGTGCATTTAATAAGTGAAATAAAAGGAAATTACATGAAAATGCATAATAAAATTGATACCGGGGCGGCATTTTCGAAGTGGAGCGTTTTGAAGATTAGGAAGGAGCGTCCGGGCGCCTTGGGAAGAAGAGAAGTGAAAGAGGATTTTGGTTTTGGTGTGGTGAAAGAAGGTGGACCCATGCTCCTTATATAGTGTCATACGGGCGCCCGTGAAGGGCGGGGCGCCCGTGAAGGGCGGGGCGCCCGTGTTCATTGGGGCGCCCGTAAGGTCACGGGCGCCCGGGTCAGTGGTCAGCTGCTTTTGGCAGTTCTGACCACTACGGGCGCCCGGGTCAGTGGTTAGCTGCTTTTGGCAGTTCTGACCACCTTGGACGAAGATAAAGCTTGGGCGCCCGACAGGTCACGGGCGCCCGACTCAGGTGGGTAGGGGTTGACAACTTTTGCTGTCTTGGTCGAAGAGAAAGTCAGGGCGCCCGACAGGTCACGGGTGCCCGAGATGACCAGCGTTTGACTATTGATCAGTTTGATCGTTTGACCAGGTTTGACTATTTTGACCCGGTTTGACTCTTTTGACCATCCAACAATTAAATCAATTAAGCTCTAAATTGCATGATTCAATGTTTTTACTTAACAAAAGTACAAAAGGCAGATGAATTTGAGTTAAGTTAGGTCCTAACCATCTCACCCAGTCTATAGTTATCAATCACATTAACCTTATGGGTTTTGTGAGACAGTTTTTAATAGAAATGAAGATTTTATTTGAAAATCATGATTAAATTTTGAAAGGTTAAATTATTTTTAAAAACAATTAAGTTTTAAGTTTATTTTAAAAAGTGGTTGAATCTATGATTAATTGAAATTTGTGTTAGATTCAAATCTGACAATAGTAAAGTGAATTTGATTTTCAATAATTGGCTTCCAGGTCTTGGTGAGGCACTAGGCCTTCTTTGGCTGTAGCCTTATTTGATCATTAACCCTTTCCTTGACAAAGCCTTTTATTGAAAATTCATCTTCAAGTTACTCCTTGAAAGATTTTGGTCTAATTAGTTTGGGTCTTGGATCGGTAGCTTCGGCTAGTTCCGCTAAAATGGCTTCCCTAACGTACTATCATCTCACCTCCACCCAATACTATGTTGTTCAAATTTTAATTAAATCGTTTCAGTCCTTAGTCTAACCAGTCCTAGGTCTAAACATAATAATTTGCAAAAATAAATAAACAATCAAGTATGTAATTAAAATTAAAGAAAAGAATTTATCCAATTATGAAAATTATTTTTAAATTGGCTCCCCCTAGACTAAAGCCACGATAATGATCAGGCAAGATGTGAATCTTGTCCTTGGGGATCCAATATTGGTTTAGTCCAGCTTGGTTGTTCAAGCAAAGTTTGGGTACGCATGCTTGAACTTTGGCTCTTGATTGGTTCAATACAGCATAATATGACCATTGTCTCGACTTGGTTCGATACCCTAACCCAGATCGATTAAGAACGGACTTCTATTTTCCAAGGATCATGTCAAGACCCTTGGAACCCGATGTGAATTATTCTAATGCCGCTCTAAGGTCCTTGACTTGAGTTTTCAAGGAGGAGTTGTCTTTCTCAGGCTTTTCAACTTGAGTAGAGGTTCCTTCTTGAACCTTCTCGGTCAAAGATCTAGAGTCAGCTCCCTCTTTCAAGAGTTTTACTTCCTATCGGAGGGATTCGACTCGGATTTTGGCTTTCGCCAAGTTACGAGATAAGTACGCTATTAATTTTGATAATTCACTTTCGGAATAACCTCTTACCGTTATTTTGCCGTTCTCCGAAATTGTGAGCCTTCCGTCATCTGGCTCCGATTCTGATCCGGTGTCGATGTCTTCCGAAGTGGTTTATGGGAGAAGATTTGACTGTGAGGCCTCTTCTTCTTCTTTGGAGGAAGATTCGTCCCACGTGGCTTGAAGAGTCTTCTTCCTTCTAGTCTTCTTGGCTTCCTCTAGATTGGGGCACTCTGATTTGTAGTGTCCCTTCTTGTTGCATTCGTAGCAGGTAACATTCGGTTTGGTCTTTGAAGTTGAAGGTTCAGCTGGATCTTCCTTTCGTCGCCTTTCTTTCCTTCTGTTGGTTTGATGCTTCAGCTCATTGTAGTAGTCCCGAGCTAGCCGCACCAACTTGGGTCGATCTCCTTCACTATCTTCTGAGTCTGAGTCAGACTCGGGTGCAAGTTGAGGCTTTTTCTTGGATACCTTTCCTTGGGCTTTACCTGCAAGAAAAGCAATACCTTTCTTGGCCATCATGCAATTAGTCTGTTCATGTAACTCTAATTCTGAAAACAGATCATCTAATTTAATTTTTGAAAGATCCCTAGAAACCTTGTAAGCATCTACCATAGATGCCACAGAGTATTTCTTGGGAAAGCATTTAAGGTATACCTGATTAGGTCACGGTTTTCTACCTTGTGACCTATTGTATGCAGTCCATTCATCAACTCCTGGATTCTGGCGTGGAGCTGTGTTGTTGATTCGCCCTCATTCATCTTTATTGTGTAGAGTCTATTCAGCAACAGATCCCTTTTGCTTATTCTGGTGTCGAAGGTACCTTCGTGCAACTCAATCAGTTTGCTCCAAAGTTCTCTGGCGCTGCTGAAAGGACCCACCCAGTTCATCTCTTCCTTGGTTAATCCACACTGCAACGTCCGAGTTGCCTTTGCATCAGCCTCGATCTTTTTCTTTAGTGAGGCGACCCATTCGGGGTAGTGTTGTGTCACTCCTTCTGCGTTCTTGGAGATTTCGAGGCCAGATTGGATTATTATCCACATATCCACTTGAGTTTTCAGGTGGACTTCCATCCGACATTTTCAGTAGGAGAAATCTTCTCCATTGAATAGTGGTGATTTGGCTGTGCTGAAACCCTCTTGCATGGCCATAATAATTTCTGAAAAAAATAAGAAAAATAGAAAAACTTGTCCCAAGACTTGGTCTTGGATTAGTAGTGCGGAAGAAAGATTAATAGAAAAAAAATGATCGAGTGGTGTTGCACCAACCTCGATCAATGAGAAAATTTTGAAAAAGAAATTAAAAAAATTCATAAAATCTGAAAAAACTCTCAAATTGGTGGTTACACCAAATTTGAGCCACCCGCTCTAATACCACTTGTTGGATCGGAGAAAACGATAGAGGGGGGGTGAATATCGTTCTAAAATTTTTCGGAGTCGAAGAGTAAATGCGCAGCGAAAAATGACAAACTACACTAGAACACAAGTCGTTTTTTACTTGGTTCGGAGTCGCGGTCGGATCCTACTCCAAGGCCCACGGTCCTTGACCGTTTACTTTCGGAAATTCTATATTCGATAATGTTTTTACAAGATGACAGTACAGATATAGAATTGGAAATTTAAATCACAACACTTTCGTAAATTGAAATTTTACCGATGTCCGAGGTGGATCGAATTCCGGAGCAGAGGGTCGTCGACGGCGCTGGAATCTCGAAATCGAACTTTGTCAGGGCGCAGCGCTTGAGCGAAAGTATCTGAAGAGTTGAGAGCAATGGATTGTGAATCCTTGGGGGTGAACCCCCTTTTATAGCACCCATACGGGCGCCTGAGTCGATGGGGGCGCCTGAGTCGCGCTTATCCATCTCCTCTTAGGCGCCTGAGCTGATGGGGGCGCCCATGACCTCACGGGCGCCTGATCTGCCTTGGTCCAGAGGCTTTGCTGCTGTGGTTGGTGTTTTGCCTTCACACTGGGGCGCCTGAGTCCATTATGGGTGCCTAGCCCCAGTAAGGCACCTCACTTGCAGAAGACCATTCCTTCGATCATGCAACAAAGGTTAGTACCAAAACACAACAAGCAAATGTGTTAGTCATTAGTTACAGCCATAGCTGTCTTGGTTTTGACTTCAGGTCTCCCAAATGGAACCCTAGGTCGAACCGACGCCTACTATTCTCTTAACGGGGAACGCATCCTCACCTACTCCTCTCAGGAGAGTTTACCTTTTGCCAACCGGCTCCTCCGGTTGGACTTTTGCCCAATCCTCCTGACCAGGTCTTCGTGCCCAACTTCCGGTCAGGTCTTCTTGCCCAACATCCGGTTAGGTCTTCGGTGCCCAGCCCCTTGCCAGGACTTCTTGCCCAGTCCTCGACCAGGACTTCTTTGCCCAACATCCGGTCAGGTCTTCTTGCCCAGTCCTTGAACAGGACTTTTTTGCCCAGCCCTTTGCCAGGACTTCTTTGCCCAGCCCTTTGCCAGGATTTCTTGCCTAGTGTACCTAGGACTTTTCCTGCACACTCAATAAACATGTTAGTTCACAATAACACCTTATCTTCTGAACCCTTTGCTATTATCAAAACCCAGGTTTGACTTAGGTGTTGCTGAAGGGATCTATGGGTAAAATATTTAAAATCGCAGCGGAAATAAGATCCCTCGAGCGATCCATGCGAAAGAAAACTCATACAAAGTGATCTACAATTCCTATCTTATAGGAATACCTTTGTCGCGTGCCCTTCGCTTATCCCGCTAGTCCTTTGTTTCGCCGGATCTCATGCTCGTTCAAGTGTCCATGCCTCTATGCATATCCACATGAACATGATCTACGCCTCAGAGAGGAACCACCTTAGTTGTACTAGCAACTTGGGATGGTTCACAAAGCACAAGAACCTCCACTAGGGAGTTATGGACAAGGAGGAAGAAAGAAGAGGAAGAGAGATGCACACTCTAGCCTTTGACAAGGGGGGTATTTATACTCATCTAATGAACACCAAGGGTCTATGTCCCTTGAGCTCCTCTCATCTTAATGCTAATAAAACCCAATGAATATCAAGCCTCTTGGTATTCCTTGAGACTCTTAATATTCTATTCATTTAATGAATAGAATGTCTCTTAGACTTCCTCTTAAATAATATTTATTAAACCCTTTAATGAATATTATCCATAATTAAGTGGTTGAGTCTAATCTAGATGAGTCTAACTCAAATTAGACTCAATCCCATAATCTAATTGGATTCACTTGAGTCTAACTCAATTAATCCAATTCGAATCAAATCTTAGTCAAACCAAGATCAATTAATCTCCGAAGCATCGTGTCCTTAGTGTGTGACCCAATAGGTTCTCGTAACGTTGGCAATGTGTCAAAACTACTTTAGACACATAAGCAATGAGCGGCATCTAGCAATGCATGATTGCTACCCAAGTAACAAGAAAAGTCGAGATCCGACTAAACCTCCGTGACTATGATAATGTATGACCTTGTCCTTCTATCATTGATATCTAGATTGACCAATGAGGCATAGACCGTGTCATCCTCAATCAATCTTGTGTTTTTTGATCCCTGAGTAGACTCACTCAAACAAATCAGCTCAATATCTCATATTGACTCATTTGAGCATGGTCATGTGTTTTAGTAGTCGTACTCGATCAAGGGGCCCACAGATATCACTCCTGTCATATGGGAGGGATAGATCCCATCGACATCACTCACATGCCTCCGCATAATTCATTACATACCCAGTGATCACCTTTATAGTCCACCCTGTTACGAGTGACGTTTGACGATACCAAAGTACATAACTCCTTATGTAGGGAACCGTAGTGACTTCAGGTCTAAGGACTATTCATACCAATAGTCACATGAGAAAGTTTATGACACTCATATGACAATCTATGAAACTTTCTCATTGCGGGTCATTCAATACGCATTCTCCAATGTATACCCATGTGTCAACTTGATATGACATATCCATGACTTGTGAGCTCAAGTCATCAGTTGACCTATATGCTAGTCTCCATGTATTAATATTGTCCTTGAATATTAATACTTGACTAGGAATGGTTTAGAGTAGTGTTCTCTACATCATCTCACTATCGATTCAACCAATCGATATAATGTAGATAAGAACCTACTACCCAAGGACATTATTATACTTAGTTATTTGGCACAAATACAAAGTATGTATAATAACCAAACATGCCTTTATTGTTATTAGAATATGATACAAAATGTCCCTAGTCAATCATCACATAATTGGCTCTAGGGCTCCTACTAACAATCTCCCACTAGCACTAGTGTCAATCACTGTAGTATCTAATACCAAGTGACCTGGTATGACCATCATGCTTCTTTTGTGCCAAAGCCTTGGTCAAAGGATCTCCGATGTAAGAATCAGTGTGTACTCTGCATATCCTTACATCTCCTCTATAGATAATCTCTCTAATGAGATGGAAGCGTTGTAGTATATGTTTGGTCCGCTGATGTGACCGATGTTCCTTAGCCTGTGCAATAGCCCCATTGTTGCACAATAGAGGTCTATCGGGTCCACAATGCTAGGAATCACACCAAGCTCTACAATGAACTTCCAGATCCAAACAACCTCTTTTGCCGCCTCAGACGCGGCAATATACTCGGCCTCTGTTGTAGAATCTGCGAATGTGTCCTGCTTCGAACTCTTCCAGCTCACAACGCCACCATTCAGGCAAAACACATACCCTGACTGCGATCTAAAATCATCCCTGTCTGTTTGGAAGCTTGCGTCACTGTAACCCTTTACAGCTAGCTCCTCAGTGCCACCAAATATCAAGAAATATTCTTTCGTCCATCGTAAGTACATAAGAATATTCTTGACAGCTGTCCTGTGACTTTGACCTGGATCTGACTGGTACCTGCTCATCATGCTCAAAGCATACGAGACATCAGGTCGACTACAAAGCATGACGTACATGATAGACCCTATAGCGGATGCATAAGGGATCTGATCCATATGGTCTCTCTCCTCCTTAGAAGAGGACCTTGAATCTTCGAAAGACTCACACCATGTGACATCGGCAGATATCCCTTCTTGGAATTTTGCATAGCAAAACGATTAAGCACCTTATCAATATATGTACTCTGACTTAAGCCAAGCAATCTCTTAGATCTATCTCTATAGATCTTAATGCCTAGAATATAGGCTGCTTCACCTAAGTCTTTCATTGAGAAACAATTTCCTAGCCACGTCTTCACAGACTGTAGTGAAGGGATATCATTCCCAATGAGGAGTATGTCATCTACATACAAGATCAGCAAGACAACAGTGCTCCCACTAATCCTCTTGTAGACACAGGATTCATCTTCATTCTTGATGAAACCAAACGCTTTGATTGCATCATCGAATCGAAGATTCCAGCTTCGAGAAACTTGCTTTAGCCCATAAATGGACCTTTGCAATTTACATACCTTTCCAGCATGCTCTGGATCTATAAAACCCTCAGGTTGTGTCATGTACACATCCTCGAGTAAATTCCTATTTAGGAATGCAGTTTTGACATACATCTGCCAGATCTCGTAGTCATGATAAGCTGCAATAGCAAGCATGATCCGAATAGACTTAAGCATCGCCACTGGTGAAAAGGTTTCATCATAGTCGATACCATGAATTTGTTTGAAACCTTTAGCTACCAATCACCCTTTATAGGTATGCATGCGTCCATCCATATCAGTCTTTCTTCTAAAGACCCACTTACACCCAATGGGTTTAATTCCCTCAGGTGGATCAACCAAAGTCCATACTTGGTTAGTGTACATGGATTTTATTCCGGATCTCATGGTCTCTAGCCATTTCTCAGAATCTGGGCTCATCACAATTTCTTGATAGGACGTAGGCTCATTCAACTCAATAAGTGTAACGTCATTATGGTCAGACAAGAGAAATGAGTATCTCTCAGGCTGATGACGTATCCTATCAGATCTGCGAAGAGGTTGGTCTACTTGAACAGCTTGTTGTTCCACAACTTCTTGTGCAACAATCTCATGATCCACAACATCTTGTGGTGCATGTTCAATGTCCATTAAGGCCTCAGTACTATCTGCATCTTGAACTTCTTCAAGATGAATTTTACTCCCACTAGTTCTTCTAGAAATAAACTCCTTTTCTTGAAAACACTATTTCTAGAGACAAACACTTTGCCTTGTGTGGGATTGTAAAAGTAATATCCCTTCGTTTCCTTGGGATATCCTACAAAATAGTACTTATCAGATTTGGGTCCTAGTTTATCTGAGACTTGACGTCGAACATAAGCCTCACAACCCCAAATCTTCATAAAAGACATCGTGGGACTCTTCCCAGTCCATATCGTATATGGTGTCTTTGTGACGGCCTTAGATGGAACTCGGTTAAGTGTGAAAAGAGCCATCTCTAGAGCGAATCCCCAAAAGGAAGTAGGAAGGTCTGTCTGACTCATCATCGATCGTACCATATCTAATAGAGTATGATTTCTCCGCTCGGACACACCATTCTATTGTGGTGTTCCAGGTGGAGTGAGTTGGGATATGATCCCACACTCTGCTAGATGGTCACGAAACTCTTGGCTAAGGTATTCACCACCTCATCTGATCGATGCATCTTAATACTCTTGCCAAGTTGGTTTTGTACTTCACTTTTGAATTCTTTGAACTTTTTAAAGGATTCCGACTTGTGTTTCATGAGATACACATTGTCGTATCTACTGACATACATCAGTATGTATGAGTTCTAACAAGTCTGTCGCTCTTTCGCCGTGTCCACTAAATGGAGTCTTGGTCATCTTGCCTAGATGACAAGATTCATATGTCTCATAGGATTCAAAATCAAATGAGTCCAGTAATCCATCCTTATGGAGCTGGGATATACGACTCTCATTTATATGTCCCAAGCGACAATGTCAGAGATACGTTTGGTTCATATCATTGGATTTGAACCGTTTGGTATTTATGTTATAGATTGGGTTTTCTAGGTCTAGAACATAGAGTCTATTCACAAGTGGTGCATTACAATAAAACATGTCATTTAACATTATGGAACAACATTTGTCCTTTATGATAAATGAAAAGCCTTTCTTGTCCAAACAAGATACTGAAATTATGTTCTTAGTCAATGCACGTATATAAAAGCACTCCTCTAGTTCTAAGATAAGCCCAGTGGGCAAAGACTAGGAATAAGTTCCTACAGCTATGGCAGCGACTCTTGCTCCATTGCCTACTCGTAGGTCCACTCGTCCTTTGTCAATGATCTAGCTCTTTGAAGGCCCTGCACATTAGTACATATGTGAAACACACATCCAGTATCTAATATCCAAGAAGAAGAGATAGATAGATTGACCTCTATAACAAAAATACCTGAAGCAGAAGTCTCACTTCTTTTCTTCTTTACTTCCTCCAGGTAGAGTTTGCAGTTACTCTTCCAATGTCCGATCTCACCAGGAAGTAGGTCCCTTACTTAGGCACCTTATCTTTAGCCTTGGATGTAGTAGAGTTGGCCTTGCCTTTGGCTTGGGTCTTACCCTTGCCTTTAGGCTTCCAATTGCCTTTGCCCTTTTGTACCATCAGTACATTACTAGTTTTGGTTTTCTTGAGATTAGGTTCAGCAATTCTTAACATGCTGAGCATCTCAGGCAAAGGCTTGTCAATTTCATTCATGTTATAGTTCATGACAAATTGATTGTACCCTTCTGGCAATGATTGCAAGATAAGGTCCGTAGCCAATTCTTGGCCCAGTGGAAATCCTAGTCTTTCAAGGTTCTCGACATACCCAATTACCTTGAGTGTATGAGTTTCTATAGGAGTTCCCTCTTGCATCTTGCATGCAAATAGGGCTTTGGACACCTCAAAGCGCTCGTGCCTAGCTTGCCCTTGATATAGTTGCTTTAGATGCTCAACCATCTCATGTGCATTCATGTTCTCATGTTGCTTCTGAGTCTCAGAGTTCATGGTGGCAAGCATAAGGCATGATACATCAAGTGCATCATCCTGATGCTTCTTGTAAGCATCCTTTTCGGCACGGGTAGCAGTAGTGGCGGGTGCTTCTAGAAGAGATTGCTCTAGGACGTACAGTTTTCGTTCTTGTTTGAGGATTATCCTCAAGTTTCTGTACCAGTCCAAGAAAATTAGCTCCGTTGAGCTTTTCCTTCTCAAGGACGGATCGCAGAGAGAGAGTATTTGACGTGTTAGATGACATGGTGATCTACAACAGCAAAATTATGCAGAAATAAGTATCATATCTAATTCATTTAATTAGGCCTTTAATTAAATGACGCTCCCACTGAATCGTAGAGCTTTGGTTGGGGCTAGTCATGGATGTAGGCAAACTCAATTTACCAACACTACTAGCTCCAAACCAAATAGCAATCATTATTTATGTGGGACAAGATCCATATTATACTTCATCTTGAGTTAACTTTGGCTAATCGCTCAAGACTTGGTATAATTAGGTAGGTAACATTTTACTAATTACATCTCATGCAACTCTTTGAAACAAATAGTCAAGATCCACATTACACATTATCTTGAGTTAGCTTTGGCTAATCGCCCAAGACATGGAATAATTGTTCTCTTACCCAATTTTCCCAACTTTTGGGATATGCTTCCAAGATTCTCAATCTAATTGAGGGGACTTAGTTAAGTCTCACCCAAAGTTTGATAGCGGGACATCACAATTGTCCTCTCGCACTCTACCAAGATAAAATGCGTTGCTTGGCTTTGGCAAACCCAACAACAAATGATCGAGGTAGTTTATAAGTACCAAACTTTGGTAGGCATATTGAGTTGACTTAATTAAGATAAACATCTAAGCATGCATCACATACACACACATAGCATATATCAACATATAAGCAAGAAAACATGACATGGTTATGGCCCGTATACTACGATCTTCTCAAGCCAATGAGAAGATCAATGGTCAACCTAGGGATAACATCTTCTCCAAGTTCATCCTTTGCTCGTCATGTGTCATCGACATCCTTCTTGTAACTTCATTCTTCAATGAACACTCCACTCCTCATTTTGTACATTGCAATTTAGGAAAACTCGAGTTACATTCGAGTCTAAATCAATTTTTACAACTAAAAAAATAGAGATAAGACACGACACGCAGGCCGTAATTACAACATGCACACACACACACATATTTATCCAATCATATTGGGGTTAAGGCCATAACCATGCACCATGTCATAATCACATACAATAAATTTAGGACATCAATTTTATTATGATTGTAAAAATGCTCATGAGCCGAAACCATAGGTTATAAAATTTGTCGAGTACATTCGCATCATATCACACTTTCATATTTCATATGATGATGCTATAGACTTTTAGTTTGATCAACACAAACTTTTGTATCTCGACAAATGCTCATACATTATACAATCTATAATAAAATTATATCTTATTTCTATATCACATATAAAAGTTTTCTAAATTTTGTACGATCTTTCGCAAGTGGCTCTGATACCACTGAAGGGATCTTGGGTAAAATATTTAAAATCATAGTGGAAATAAGATCCCTCGAGCGATCCATGCGAAAGAAAACTCATATAAAGTGATCTACAATTCCTATCTTATAGGAATACCATTGTCGCGTGCCCTTCGTTTATCCCGCTAGTCCTTTGTTTCGCCGGATCTCTTGCACATTCAAGTGTCTGTGCCTCTATGCGTATCCACACGAACATGATCTATGCCTCAGAGAGGAACCACCTTAGTTGTACTAGCAACTTGGGATGGTTCATAATGCACAAGAACCTCCACTAGGGACTTATGGACAAGGAGGAAGAAAGAAGAAGAGATATACACACTCTAGCATTTGACAAGAGGGTATTTATACTCATCTAATGAATACCAAGGGTCTATGTCCCTTGAGCTCCTCTCATCTTAATGCTAATAAAACCCAATGAATACCAAGCCTCCGGGTATTCCTTGAGACTCTTAATATTCTATTCATCTAATGAATAGAATGTCTCTTAGCCTTCCTCTTAAATAATATTTATTAAACCCTTCAATGAATATTATCCATAATTAAGTGGTTGAGTCTAATCTAGATGAGTCTAACTCAAATTAGACTCAATCCCATAATCTAACTGGATTCACTTGAGTCTAACTCAATTAATCTAATTCGAATCAAATCTTAGTTAAACCAAGATCAATTAATCTCCGAAACATCGTGTCCTTAGTGTGTGACCCAATAGGTTCTCGTAACGTTGGCAATGTGTCTAAATAACTTTAGACACATAAGCAATGAGCGGCATCTAGCAATGCATCATTGCTACCCAAGTAACAAGAAAAGTCGAGATCCGACTAAACCTCTATGACTATGATAATGTATGACCTTGTCCTTCTATCCTTGATATCTAGATTGACCAATGAGGCATAGATCGTGCCATCCTCAATCAATATTGTGTTTCTTGATCCCCGAGTAGACTCACTCAAACAAATGAGCTCAATATCTCATATTGACTCATTTGAGCATGGTCATGCGTTTTAGTAGTCCTACTCGATCAAGGGGCCCACAGATATCACTCCCATCATATGGGAGGGATAGATCTCATCTACATCACTCACATCCCTCCGCATAATTCATTACATACCCAGTGATCTCCTTTATAGTCCACCCTGTTACGGGTGACGTTTGACAATACCAAAGTACATAACTCCTTATGTAGGGAACCATAGTAACTTCAGGTCTAAGGAATATTCATACCAATAGTCACATGAGAAAGTTTATGACACTCATATGACAATCTATGAAACTTTCTCATTGCGGGTCATTCAATACGCATTCTCCAATGTATACCCATGTGTCAACTTGATATCACATATCCATGACATGTGAACTCAAGTCATCAGTTGACCTACATGCTAGTCTCCATGTATTAATATTGTCCTTGAATATTAATACTTGACTAGGAATGGTTTAGAGTAGTGTTCTCTACATCATCTCACTATTGATCCAACCAATCGATATAATATAGATAAGAACCTACTACCCAAGGACATTATTATACTTAGTTATTTGGCACAAATACAAAGTAAGTATAATAACCAAATATGCCTTCATTAATAATAGAATATGATACAAAATGTCCCTAGTCAATCATCACATAATTGGCTCTAGAGCTCCTACTAACAGCTGCCAGCACCAATAAGAACCAATTCGTTAAGTCTATGATTGTACATGTGTTTGCCCTGTATTTATGTATCTTGCAGGTACCTAAAAGTGAAGACAAAGCAGACAAACAAACACACAACGCGGCTGGAAAATGGGCTCCTGGGCGCCCCCATTAACTAGGACGCCCTAATGGAACCAGGCGCCTCGTTGAAGGAGGTGCCTCAATGATATAGGGGGCCCTGTATGACTAGGGCGCCCTGGTTGAAAGCTTTATCAGCTGTTGCGAGTTCGGCGTGAGGATGGAGTTTGACCAAGCCAATTGAGGTGCCTCATTCATCACAGGCGCCCATTAACAAGCCTATAAACGGGGCTTCAACCCCTCAACTCAAAACACAACTTCTACGATCATTCTGAGTATTCTGAATGGAAGAAAAGCGCTAACGACGAAGCTCTGCGACCAAGGAAGCTCCGGGAGGAAGTGCGCAGCACTTCGGAGTTCCAGATCGGCCGAGTCTTCGACCTTTTCATTTGGTTTGAATTTACATTCCGCACTTAATTTTTGTTATATCTTTGATTGTAATTTGTGCACTGTAAGACGGGTTTCTCCGCCTCCAAAAAGTCAGAAAAGGAGACCATTAGTGGACGGGTGTTCCCGTGCTTAGGCCTTGGATGTACTGACCTGGGGGGGTTGGGAATGAATTAAAAATCCCGTGTGAATTTTGTGTCATCTTTTATTATTCCATTTTGTTTTCCACTGTGCTACTAACTCTAAGTCTAGAACGAAGATCCGAAAGAAGAGTTTTCCCCGAGTTATCCGAAAAATGTTTCTACGGTCGATATTCACCCCCCCTCTATCGACGGCACCGATCCCACAAAGGGTACCTTGTCGTAGTGGGAGGGTTGTTGCTCAACCTAAAAGTCTCATGTTCTTGGAGAGTCTATGGACTGGGTCCTAAGAGAACATGAATCGCATCCCTAGACCTATGACAAGGATCATCCGCTTTGAAGAGATAAATCTTGTTATATGGATTTGTTCAAAGGACGGATAAGATTGTGTATGTAAATAATGTGACAGAAACGAAGTGGTATTCTTGTACTATACGTAGATAATATTTTTTTAGTTGGCAACAATGATGAAATATTGTCAGACGTAAGGGTATGGTTGTCCACACAATTATGAAGGACTTGAGAGAAGACACATGCTTGGGGATCAAAGATCTAAGGGATCTCCAGACAAGGATAATGTGCTTATCTTAAGCTTCATATAAAACATTGTCCTAGCTCATTCTAGTATGGATACCTCCAAAGGAATGTTCTGTACTTTTCATATTCGGAGCTACTCTATCTAAGAGATATGTTTGGATTATCAAAGGTAATAGAGTAGGTAATGATGGTTCCTCTAGCATCAGCTAGAGGAAGTCTCTTGTATGCTAGAAATGAGCCCAGATATCTGTTATGCCATGGGCATGAATAACAGATATCGGAGTAACCTAGGTCAAGGAAATTGGAATGCGGTAAAAGCATGTATTAGTGCCTGAGAAGGACTAAGGACTATATGTTGATTTACCGGGCAGACCAATTCCCTGTAGGTTATTGGATACAGAATTCCAATCTAGATAGGGGCATATATAAATATTCCTTGGATTTTGTATTTACTTTTAGGAGGTAGAACCATTGTATAGTAGAGTGTTGCGCAGTGTCTGCGTGATGGACCCTACTATGGAGGCTGGTGCCTGCAAGGTAGCCAATATAGCTACATGGTTCAGAAACCTCAAGATGAACTTCGATGTGATTCCTGGTCTGCTAGAAACTATCACATTTGATGTGATTAAAATGGTGTAGTTGCGAACTCGAAGGAATTACGAGTCCATAAGGCGAGTTAACACATAGAGCGCAAGTACCACCCAGAAAAGGAATAGCTGTTGTTGCCTAGATTGCATCAGAGAATGACCTAGGTGGGTCATTTCACTAAGGCCTTGGTAGCGAAAGCTTGTAGGCATGTGAAGGATCTAGAGGTCAGATGTATGACATTTTGAAAACAGCAAAGTCTTTGAGTATAAGTGGGAGATTGTTAGGATATATACTAATAGTCTTGCCTTTTGGTTAGGATACATCTACATTTTAAAGAGAATCGCAAAATCACACAGTGCATGTTTATATTAGTATATGCATGAACTGTCTGATGCTTGGCATTGTAGATAACATAGTACGTGGTGTCGCATAGAAGATCGTGTTGAAAAAAATGCAGTTAAATTTAGAAAAAAAATTATCTTAAAAAAATGAAGTTAATTTTAAAAAATGAAGTTAAATTTTGACATTAAAAAAATGAACTTCAATTTTGAAAAAAAAAAATGAAGTTAACTTTTGAAAAAAAAATGATGTTAAATTTTGAAAAAAATGCAATTAAATTTGGAAATTAATGTAGATTTGAGTTTTTGATTAATTAAGGTTTTGTTAAGGTAAAATTTTAATTAAGATTAAATTAAATTAAAGTAGAATTTTAAATAGGTTAAAATTGAATTAAAGCAAAATGTTAATTAAGTTAAAGTTGAATTAAAGTAGAATTTTAATTAAAGTTGAATTAAAGTAGAAGTAAACAAGAATTCAGATTTTGTTATCCTTAATCATCTCACTTGGTCTAACATTATCAACCAAGGTAATCGTATAATTTTGTGAGATAAATTGAGTTGATTTAGAAAAGTTAATTTGACCTTTTGTTAGATTTAGGTTTAACAAGTAGTAATTTAAAAGTATATTTCAAAAATTGACTTCAAGGACTTGGCGAGACATAGGGGTCTTCTTGGTTATCGGAGCAACAACCCTTTTCTAGACAAATCCTTTTTAAAAAATTATATTTTTAACATACTCTTTGAGAAATCCTGGTCTAACTAGTCTAGGATGAGGCGAGCTAGCTTCAGCTAGTTACACCTGGCTAAAAGAACAAATAGGGTATGCCTTACCCTACTTGAGTTCTTAGATTGGCTTTCCTAGCGTACTATCATCTCGCCCCATCCTGGTACTAAGTAGATCAAGTGCCAAATTAACTTTTAAGACTAGTCCTAATTACCCTTAAGGGTTAATTTTGAGGTGCCTATTGTTGATCCAGTCTGACCTGATTGTTATTTTGGTGTTGACAACGATTTAAGTTTAGTTGAGTAAGATAAGTTCGCATTAAGTCCTGGTCGGGGACTAGGCACGAAATTCTAGCAAGGGAAGCTAGGTGAAAGAAAACCCTGGTGAGTAAAGTCGGGTCCTAGCAAGGGAAGCTAAGTGAAGAAAACCCCGGTGAGTGAAGCCGGGTCCTAACAAGTGAAGCTAGGTGACGGAAACCCCGGTGAGTGAAGCCGAGTCCTAGCAAGTGAAGCTAGGTGACGGAAACCCCAGTGAGTGAAGCCGGGTCCTAGTGAGTGAAGCTAGGTGAAGAAAATCCTAGTGAGTGAAGCCGGGTCCTAGCGAGGGAAGCTAGGTGAAGGAAATACTAGTGAGTGAAGCTAGGTTGGACTAAGTCCCGGTGAGTGAAGCTGGGCATGAAGTCTAGGTCCGGGGGACTGAGCATTAAGTGTACTGGTCGGAGAGGGCTCAAGAGCTTGTTCTCCGGACTAGACTGAGTCAGAGAAGGCAAGGGAGCCTGTTCTCTGGACTTAGGGTCGAAATAGTCGGAGCTGGATCGGTCTGAAGTCCGATCAGGGAGTTGGCACAAACTCCCTCGGTTGTGGATCGGTCTGGAGTCCGATCAGGGAGTTGGCATGAACTCCCTTGATAATAGATCGGTCTGGTGACCAATCTAGGGTATCTGATCGGTCTAGTGAACGATCAGAAATAAATCAGAAATATTTTGTATGGTGGCTGATCGGTCTGATGAATGATCAGAAATAAGTCAGAAGATTCTGATTAAACCCTGATCGGTCTGCATGACCGATCAAGGGCCATCCTGGACCGATCAGGATTGTTCCTGATCGATCAGGAAGTGACCTGATCAGTCACTTTGATCGATCAGGCTCTAACCTAATCGGTCAAGTGACCGATCAGGTGGCTGTGGCCTGAAAGATCAGGCCACGGCTGATCGATCAGTGGACCGATCAGGGTCTTGACCCTTGAAACCCTGAATTCACACAGAAGGTTTGAGGATTGGTCTGGTGACCGATCCCAGTTCTCTGTGTAACGCCCGCCCATTTACAGCCTTACGGCAGCGCTACGTGACATACCTATACGCATATGGACTTCTTAATGCAGCGGAATAATTTTAAAACTTTATCCACATGCGTTTAAACCATACACTTATAACTTAAATCATGTTAACACATTCTTAGCTATCATTCTTAAACATAGTGACATGGTAAACTTAGCATTCATTCTTAATCATATAGCATCATTCTTAAGCATGTTTGCATGGTCATTATGTAAAGGGAGAAAGACATAGGATCTTTTCTTTTCTTTTGCTAAGTCATTGCCACACACACACACTTGCCCCTCCTGCTGCTTCCTTTCATAACCTCTTTCTTGATCTGCGGTATAAGAACATAAGACTATAAGCACATAGGCTTAGTAAGACCCTTTCCTACTCACTAAAATCATACGTCATATCATACATAAACATATGAAACATTCATCATAGCATAATTCTGAACATAAAACATAAGCTTACTCTTAACATAAACATGGGCATCACATACTTATCATTGCATAAATCTTAACATGAACATAATAATCATACTTATCATGGCATATTTCTTATCATGAACATAAGCATAAACATACTTATTATGACATGATACATGGCATAAATATAAACATAAAACATACTTAGCATGGCATGATACATGACATAGAGATAAACATAAAACATACTTAGCATGGCATGATACATGGCATAGATATAAACATAAAACATACTTAGCATGGCATGATACATGGCATAGATATAAACATAAAACATACTTAGCATGGCATGATACATGGCATAGATATAACATAAAACATAAACATAAAACATTGTCCATCATGGCATAATGCATAACATGAATGAATGCATGAGTCAAATGCATATATCATAAGGATGCTTAACTTTTAAAACCATAGTTATAAATACTTAAACATAATCATAACATTATAGGGGGTCCCCGGCTTGTACCACATACATACATCATAAGCGCGCATCCCTAAGTAAATACGAGGTAGCGAGCCCCGACCTACTAGGGTAAGGACAGCATAGTCGGTAGTCCCAGAACCGGGGCGTTCTTAAGGTGTCCATCCCTGTTGCACAGTTTCGGTAGTGCCAGAACCGTGGACAGCATAGTCGGTAGTCCAAAACCGGGGCGTTCTTAAGGTGCCCATCCCTTGGACCCATACTTCGGTCCGGTACAAGCCCATTCATAAAGTAAAATAACTTCACATGCTTCATCATTCATAGGCATACATGACATAAACATAATCTTGTTTCATAAAACTTGACATAAGAATAGAAACAGCTGCGGTAGTTCCAGAACCGTGGACAGCTACGGTAGTCCAGAACCGAGGCGTTCTTAAGGTGTCCATCCCTTAGCATGACATAAACATACTTAACATTTCATCATTCATACTTATCATCATGATGCCTTAAAGGCATGAACATTCATCATCATTCATTATTCTCATTCAGAAGGTATGTCGTGCTTATCTCATTTGTCTTAGAGCCATGGTTATCATTTTCATTCATCATCTTCATTCTTAAACATAGCATACGTACATATTATTCATAACGCATGGCATACATACATGTCATTCACAAAACATGGCATACATACATATCCTTCATAGATCATGGTATACATACATATTATTCCTAAATCATGGCATACATACATATTATTCCTAAAGCATGGCATACATACTTAATTAGCATCTTCATTCATCAAGCAGGCATGATCATGGTATATAGGAAAACATACATAGATCTTTTCATATATGATACATATCCCCTAGGTTCATGACACATGGTCTAAACATTTATGAATAATTATAGCACATGACCTAACGTACGAAGTCATGATACATCTTACATGAAGCTAGGGTTTTAGTTCACATAAAAATTCTTACATCTTACTTAATCATATACTTACATCTTAATAACCTATACTCAAGCCTCCTTGAGACCTTAACCCAAACCAAACCCTAAATTAGGGTCTTGGTCGAAACCCTAAAGGACAATAAGTCCATGAGAAATTCACATAGGTCATGATTACATTCCATACCATACATACTATGCCATAGAAAAACCATTTGATCCCTTATTTGGATCTAACTCCAAGTCCTATCCCTAAATCATGAGTTGGCCGAAACTCAAAGAGGATCACAAGCCCATGAAAAATTCATAAAATGCCCAAGTCACATCTATTACCTTACATATAATAACATGGGAGTCATTTGAACCCTTGCTTGGAGTTAAACCTAACTTCTTTGCCCTAAAACTCCTCTTGGCCGAAAGTTATATGGGCCCTAAACCATGTAAAACTTTCACATAAACCCCTATCAACACCTTTTACAACATAAGAAAACATAAGAAATATCATTTGAGAGTTAGATCCAAACCCAACCATAGAAACCTATGGTGGCCGAAAGTTTCAAGGGTCCTAACTTTGGTTTTCTCCACATATAGTCCAAACAAAACATTGCATCATGAAAATAACTCGGAAACTATTATACCACAGGTGAGGGAGTCTTACCTTGGGTTATCTTGGTTTTTAGACCTAAAAAAAACAAGGAAATTGAAAATCCCTTTGACACTTGAACCCTCCTTGCCCTTGTAGCCTTGTAAGAGAACCTAGATCTTAAAAAGGGAGTCTCCTTGTGGAGTTTTTCCAAAGAAAATCTCCTTATGGAGTTTCGGCTAGGAGAAGAAGGAAGGGGGAAGAAGAGATCCACTCCATTCTCTACTAGCACTCCCTTGCTAGGTGAATTGGTTAGTGCATGCATGGTGGTACCATAGGTCCAAGGTTCAATCCTTGGTGCATGCACTTTGTTTTTATTTTTATTTTTTATTTTTATTTTTCTTATTTCTGAAAATTCCCCAAAAATTCACCCATGATCATGCTAATATTCCTAATTAAAACCCATTTATATTTATATTAAATTTCACCTAAAATCCACTAATAACCATGGTACTAGAAAAGCCCATATAAGGCCCATTAGTACTTAGCTTCTCAATTTAAATAGGGAAAAAATCATGGATAACTAGGCTAAAGGTCGTACTAGTATTTCTAGGTTTCTCAAGACTATCTAGACATGATCAATATTTTTAAAGAAAATATTGAGAGAATTTTCCGGGTCGTTACACTCTGATCGGTTAGTGAGACCGATCAGATCTTTACTGGATCGATCAGAGTTGAGTTTGATCGGTCAGAAGGGTGTCTGATCGGTCAGGGTGAGCGATCAGCGCCTCAGAATCTTTAATTTGAATTACTGTCAGACCTCTGATTGCTTCTGATTTCTGCTGATTTCCTTCTGATACGTTTTGATTTGCTTCACTAATCCATCTGTTGAGTGTCCAAACGATACAGAGATGATACAAACCAAGAAGGAGGGTCAATGGCGACTTTTGCTATGGCAGGTTTGTTTGTTTTCTGTTTGTAACATTCAACGGCTTTTGGCAGGCTGGCGACTGACCAGAGGCTCAGTTGAAGAGGTATTCAGTGGACTGAGCGCTCAGTGGAGGTCAGTGGGTCAGTGGTGACGAAGCTGTGGTTCAGTGGGTGCTGACGCACCAGGTGACGAGCAGAAGGAAGACTTAAGAGGAGGCTGGCAAAGCAGAGACAAGTAACTTGGCAATTGATCAGAAATCAAGAAGACACAACGAGAACGAAGAGCTGAGTGAAGGTTCTTGTGTTAGGGGTGTGTTGTGTTGTGCTCTGAGTTGTGCCTCTTCTTCGTGCTTTCTGTGCTTGCTCCTAAGTCTGTAAGATTCTTCTCGTGGTCTCCTGTACTTAACCTGATTCATTTCTGAGATGTGTGGAGAGGTTACTCCACCAAGAAGGAGTTTTTCTTATCCGGAGTTTCGAGGCTTGATCTGCCGGCGATCAAGGGATCGCCCACCTAACGGGCACAATAAGGAGTAGGGGCAAGTTATCCCCGAACCTTGTAAATCCCTCTATCAGCGTTTGGTTTGCTCTCTTTCAGTTTGTTTTCTTTTTCAGTTTGCTTTCTATTCTGTGTTTTTGCTTCCACTGCTAACCTAAGTGCAGAAAGACTCTAAAGAAGCCAACTTTTAAGTGGGTGGCTATTCACACCCCCCCTCTCTAGCCATCCCAGACCAACAAGTGGTATCAGAGCCTGGGGATCTTTTCAACGGTTTAACACCCGAAGAGTAAAGGAGAATGGCTTTGAGAGAAGGTTTCAGCACCAACAGACCCCCATTCTTTGATGCAGCCGACTTCCAATATTGGAGGTCAAGGATGGAGTACTACCTGAAAATCGACATTGGGATGTGGTTTTCAGTCAAGGAGGGATTCACACCTCCAAAAGATATTGAGGGCAAGGAACTCGACTCATCAAGGTGGTCAGCCGAACAAACCAGAAAGGGAGAGGCTGATGCTAAGGCTGTGGTCACCCTGCAGTGTGGGATGACCAAGGAGCAACTGATCAAGGTTGGTCCGTTCACCAGTGCCAAGGATCTATGGAACAAACTTATTGAGCTCCATGAAGGCACCAGAGATTCCCGGATAGAAAAGAGGGATCTTTTCCTCAATCAGCTCCAGAACCTCACCATGAAAGAGTCTGAAACTATAAGTGAACTTCATGGTCGATTCAAGGAGATACTTAATGGTTTGCACTCCATCGATGAGAAGGTCGAGAATCGTGACCTTGTAAGGTATGTGCTTAAATCTTTTTCTAGGAATGCCTTGTGGTCATCCATGGTGGATGCCTACAAGGTATCCAAGGATTTGTCCATTGTAAAGTTAGATGACTTCTTTTGTGAAATGGAACTTCATGAGATAGCTAACAAAGGCCCAAAGGAGAAGGGTATTGCTCTTATTGCAGGGGACAAGGCAAAGAAGAAGAAAGAAAAGAAGAAGGAGAAGGAGGTCTTATCTTCTTCATCCGAATCCGATGAGGATGGGAGCGAGTCTTCATCATCTGAGATGACCAACTTTGTGAGAAGGATGATGAGGAAGAGTCGGCGCTACAAAGGGAAAGGTATACTAATGAAAATAAGATTGATAAATCTAATGTTACTTGTTATGAATGTAGCAAAAAGGGGCACTAGAAAAATGAGTGTCCAAAGCTGAAGAAGAAGGAGGAGAAGTCAAAGAAGAAGAAGGTCTTGAAGGCCATATGGGATGAGTCATCATCCAGCTCATCTGAAGAAGAGAAGGAGGAGAAGAGCATCCGTGATGTGGCTCTCATGACCCTAGAAGACGCACACATGGAGAGTAGTGATGAATCAAGTGAGCCTTCAACCGCGGCTTCATCATCTTCGGATGATGAAGAGGTAATCTCTCCCGAATTAGATAAATGTTATAGAACAATAGCATGTTTAACTAATTTGCTTAAGAAATCTAAGGACAAGGTAAAGTCCTTAAAATTAGAGGTAGAACAATTAAAAACCTCTAAGTATGAGGATATTGATGATTTACATGTTAAAGTCCTTGAGGATGAAAACAAGGCCTTGAAGAGTGAAGTTGAGAAACTCAAGAATCTTCTTGAGAAAATCTCATCTAGCTCCAAGACCTTGGACATGATCCTTAACACTCAAAGAGCGGTTTACAACAAGGCCGGTATAGGTTACCAACCTAAAGAACCTAGCATTGTCTCATTAATGTCTAGAACTCATTTTAGATCATCAAATGCTTCTAGGGTTCAAGGAATTAGAAAGAAAATGTCCAAGGCATGAGTGCCTAAATCTTGCATTGAAGGTGCATTAGGTCCCAAGGTTTGGGTACCTAAATCATCTATTTTTCGTGTTGTGTAGGCATTGATTGAGGGGAAGCATCTATCAACTTGGTTTGTTGATAGTGGGTGCTCCAAACACATGACCGGGGATGGATCATTATTCACTACCCTACAAAACAAAAGTAGAGGTAATGTATCATTTGGTAACAATGGTAGTCTTAAGGTTGCAGGAATAGGAGACATTCAAATATCCGGATGTCTTAGGATCAAGAATGTCTTCTAGTCAAGGGGATGACTTTCAATCTCCTAAGTGTCAGTCAATTGTGTGATGCAGGATACACAATTGAATTTCACCCAAGTCAATGTCTAGTTAGACATAATGACACACATGACACGGTACTAGTAGGCACAAGAGTAGACAATATTTATCAAGTTTCATTTAAAAGTGCTACTAATGCCTCTATTAAGTGTTTCATGTCCAAAGAAGAAGAGTCTTGGCTTTGGCATCGGCGGTTGGCTCACGTGAATATGAAGAACATCCGAAAATTATCCAACCAAGGACTTGTATGAGGTTTACCAAGGATCAAATACGAAAAGGAGAAGTTATATGATGCATGTCAAATGGGTAAGCAAACAAAAGCGTCTCACAAAGGTAAAAGCGTTGTGAGTACCTCTACCGTTTTAGATTTATTGCATATGGATTTATTTGAGTGTAGTACTATAGTCTCATTGAATGGTAGTAGGTATTGCTTTGTAATCATTAATGACTATACTAGATATACTTGGACTTATTTTCTAAAACATAAGGATCAAACCTTAGATATTTTTATTTCTTTTTGTAGAAGAATTGAAAATGAAAAATCTACAACAATTAAAACCATTAGGAGTGATCATGGAGGAGAATTTCAAAACTATAGGTTTTTGAGTTTTGTCAAGAAAAAAGATATAGACATGAGTTCTCTACTCCTAGAACACCACAGCAAAATGGTCTTGTAGAGAGGAAGAACCGAGTGTTATAAGAGGCTGCACGAAGCATGCTTAATGAGTACTCCTTACCGAGCTACTTATGGGCTGAAGGTGTAAACACAGCTTGCTATGTGCAAAATCGAGTCCTCATCCATAGGTTCTTAAGGAAGACTCCACATGAACTTTGGTTTGGAAGACCGCCTACAGTTAAACATCTCCGGGTGTTTGGGTGTAAGATGTTCATTCTAAACACCAAGGATCATCTTGGGAAGTTCACAGCAAAAGCTGATGAAGGGATACTGGTCGGGTATTCCCTCCTTAACCGACTTAGGCTGTTCCCAACTGGTGACAGCCTCGATCTTCTGGGCATCTACGAAAATACCTCTACTGGAAACAACGTGTCCGAGAAAACCCACAGAAGACAACCAGAAAGCACACTTGCTAAACTTTGCATACAACTGCTCCCGTCGGAGCGTCTCCAGAACAATGCGAAGGTGGCGCGCATGTTCCTTCTTGGAACGGGAGTAAATCAGGATGTCATCAATGAAAACAATAACAAACTAATCCAAATACTCCATAAAAACCCAATTCATCAGATCCATAAATACTACAGGAGCATTGGTAAGCCCAAATGGCATTACCAAAAACTCGTAATGTCCGTACCCGGTGCGAAAAGTTGTCTTCTGAATATCTGACTCCCTGATCCTCAACTGATGATATCCGGACCGCAAATCAATTTTAGA
This sequence comes from Boesenbergia rotunda, assembly GCA_024364735.1. Taxonomy (NCBI): domain Eukaryota; kingdom Viridiplantae; phylum Streptophyta; class Magnoliopsida; order Zingiberales; family Zingiberaceae; genus Boesenbergia; species Boesenbergia rotunda. The sequence goes on from JAGFNQ010002122.1 coordinate 55,421, forward strand.
ATACACTGAGGTTTCCTTCAATTGATTAAATAAATATTCAATACGAGGTAGGGGATACTTATTCTTGATAGTCACGGTATTCAACTGCTTGTAGTCGATGCATAACCTCATAGAAGCATCCTTCTTCTTAACGAATAAAACTGGTGAACCCCATGGAGATACATTAGGACGAATAAATCCCCTGTCAAGCAACTCTTGAAGCTGGACCTTTAGCTCGTCCAACTCCTTAGGCGTCATACGATACGGAGCCTTTGATGCCAACGCAGTCCCCGGAATCAACTCGATCACAAATTCAACTTACCTTCTAGGAGGCAAAGCAGGTAGCTCCTCTGGAAATACGTCTGGAAATTCTCGGACCACTAGAACACTCGAAAGCTGAGGGCTATTGCTACCATCAGTGCTGATCAATGATAATAGAAAACCCTGACATCCGTGCGATATAAGCTTCTGGGCTTGAAGTGTAAAGATAATTGAAATCCCATCATCTCTGGTGCCAATGAATTCCCACGAGGGTTGGTTCGGAGGCCGAAACGTGACCACCCTCGCTTGGCAATCAACTGTGGCATGATAAACTGCCAGCGAGTCCATGCCCAGAATCATATTGAACTCTACCATCTCAAGTACTGACAGATCCACGGTGAGTGTATAACCGCCAAAGTCCAATGGACACGCCTTGACTTCCTGCGTGATATCCAATACCTCACCAGATGGTAAAGGCACCGATAAACGTGGTGATCTAAGGGTAGGCAATCTACTAATTTTTTCCATAAATAGTCGTGATATGAAAGAACTAGAACTACAGGTATCAACAAGTAATTCAGTAGGGAATGCATAAACCAAAATCATACCATGAAAGACCGATCCATCGGCCTGCTGTGCCTCCTCTCTAGTGATTGCATAAACTCAGCCTATCTTTGGAGCTGCAGGCGGCAACGCTAAAACCAGCTGTGGCTGAGAAGATGAAGGTCCAGCAGTCTGATGGGGCTGATATCCAGAAGGCCCAACCAACTGCTGAGACTGATAACCCGAAGCTCCGCCAACTACTGATGCTGATAAACTGCAGGCTATTATGCTGGACGTGCTTGCTGATAGTACGACCCTGTCCCAGAATATTAAGACCCCACTGATGAGGAGTACTCATGCCCAGGTATACCATACATCTGAACTGGTGGTGGAAGTGCCTGCTGACGTCCTGTCTGCTGCGGTCGGAATGACGTATGAGTCTGAGGGCCGCCTCGATATGGCCTCTGCGATCCTGATCAGCCATCCCACAGAGTAAATGATGCAGACTTATGCTAAGCCTTCAAAGGACAGCCTCGACTCTCATGACCCAGAAGTTTACAATAATAACAAATGGGGTGCTCTAGGGGACAATCTAGTCTGCCGCGGTGCTTAGATCCACACTGAAAATAATGAGTCGCACCAGTAAACCTCTGAGTCTGCTGAGAACCCTGCGACGATCCTGCTGAAAACTGTCCAAACTTTTGCGGTCGAGACTGAGGCACAAAAGTCTCCTGCGTATGCTGACTCCTGCTACTGCGCTTCTGTCCAACAATCTGCTGTTTCTGTGTCGTTGCTGAACCCTGAGTTGTCTACTTCCCTTTGTTCTTATCACCATGTAACTGATGCTGGATCATCTCGGTATGTAAAGCCCGATCCAAAGCCTCTCGATATGAAGTAGGAACTCATCCAGACATACGCACCTGGATATATCCAGCTAAGCCCAGCATAAATTGTGTCGTCCGCTCCTCCTCTGTAGCAACCAACTGAGGACAAAACTCTGCCAGGCGATTAAATTCCGCCTCATACTCCATAGCTGAGCGGTCACCCTGATGAAGAGCGAGAAACTCCTTCCGTCGAGCTGTACGAAACGCGGCAGGAAAATACTTGCCCTCAAAAGCATCGCGAAAAGAAACCCAAGAAATTGGTCGTCCACCAATAAGAGTCTTCTGCATATTCCACCAAGTTACGGCCTGATCTCGAAGATGATATGTAGTCAACTCCACCTTCTCTGTGTCTGTGAGGGTTATATAGCTGAAGGTGTCCTCCAATGTCTCCAACCAAGCACAAGCAACATACGGATCTAGTTCCCCATGGAATAGTGTGAAGCAACCCTTCACAGACACTGCCAGCAACGGAATCCGAGCTCTGTCTAGAAGCCAACCCGCTTGGGCAGGGGGTACCCCTGATGGCACTCCAGGAATTGCCATTGGTGGTACTGATGGACCTGCCTCTGATGGTACAACTGGAACTGCTGTCGGATCGGGAGGAGGTATTCTCAGTTGTGGAGGTCTCGGCTCACCCGAAGGGTCCTGGTGAGCTGATCCCCGACCAGTCGGCTCCACTCTGGTGGGTCTCTCAAACTCCTGATTCATGTCTCCCTCGGCCTCCTTTGGCCTCCCCCGTGATCGTCGTTCACGACCACGAGCACGGGGTGGAGATAACTCAATATGACGAGGCATATATGTTAACAAAACCAACATCATTATTTAGATATAAATTTATCCAAATTTAAAACCAACTTACTTCTTGTTTGCCGAGAGAGATCTTGTCGCTGCCAAGTCCCAAATCACAACCATACCGAAAATGACTCCACGAAAATACAACCAAATCCATAAAATACCGATAGACCTCGAAAAATAACTTCGTAAACCCATAGACACCAAAACATCACAAAACCTCAACAAACCGACGCATCAAAAACAACATTATAAAAATCCACAGATCCCAAATGAACTTGCAAACCTTGCTCTGATACCAAAAATTGTCACGACCCCAGAGACACATGCTTACTCTAAAATCGTGCAGCATCTCCCCTGTACGACAGACAAGATGGGGCAAATATACATACACTCCAAACTCAAAAGATGGCTCAACCATCATAATAGGAATAAAACATCACCACACACTTATAAATAAGATAACGGGTGGCTCAGCCACCTTAAACATAAAAGAAACTACAATCCAAAGAGAACTCAAATGTCTCTGATAATGACAAAACTCGATAACAAATAAAATACAACTTTACCAAGTACTGAAAACAAAACAACTAAACCAAATATGGAAAAATAACTCAACTCTGGGGACTAGCAACTGGATCCTCTCCTGGCTCCAAGAAATGCAACTACCTGCAATCTGAAACAAAAAGAGAAAGCGGGGGTGGTGAGTCCAGGCGGACTCTGCGGGTATATGAGTAGACAATAAGCATGGCATAACAAAAGATATAATAAGTAGAGAACCAACAGGGTACAGTCTATAAGGAATATAGGAATACCTAAACATGCATAACATATATAGAACAACATGTTATAAAACCGAATAACAACTAAGCAGGTATAAAACAACGCGACAACATATAGATGCATGTCAACCAAGTGCAACAATCATAGCTCATATAAATGCATCAAACACAAGAAAATGCATAAATGAAATACGTATGCATATGATGCAATGACATGTGTCACCCCTGACGCCAGTCAAGCCGCCAACACATCTCATCTGTGTGACCGAGTGGGTAGGGCTATGACAACTATATGTACTCCAACAAATACCACAGAAAGGTGTGGTTGAGTGGACAGGATGCTGGGGAGCCATCTACTCCAAACACCCTGATACATAGGGGGAGCCACCAACAACTCTAATATCCCTCGAAAACAACGGTGAGGGTGTCACTGTTTGCCTACAGCTGCAACATGTGTGGCATAACAGGACAGTTGCTCGCACTCTAGCGTCTACCACGACAACAAGTTGTTGAGTGAACTGAGCAACTAAATGTCTAACGACGGCTTAACCATATGGAAGCCCAACAGTCGTTAGTATGCAACGTGCAGATATGGTGCATGCTACAAGATGCACGAACAACCAAAGAAACAACGATGCAACAAAATCCAACATGTAAACGATGCATCAATACAACCAACCAGAAAATCGAAAACCCACGATTATGCACCTACACTACTAGGTAGGATATTTCTAATGTCAAATAAACCTATCTGTGTTTAATGGACTTCTAAGTACTCGCGTACAAGCGGCACTTTACGGAACAGAAAACCAACAGGAGACTGTACAAATACAAATTTGGAAAACTTGAAGATCAACGAAGAAAAAGTATCAACGGCGATGTTAAAATAACAAACAACAAGGAATAAGGTCGAGCAACCTATTAGACATAAAATAGTCATGCTTTAAGGTAAAAGAAACTAAACGAGTACAAATGAGAAGTACCCGCCTTTTATGTAGAACGTGTCCGAAAGAATCCTTAGTGATCGAACACACACAACTGATCAACGTCCTGTATCAAGGACACCATTTAGCCATTAATAACACCATTAAATAACTAAATTAACCACTAAGAATAATTAAAGGAGCTAACCCTAATCATACCAGAAGGTCACGACAAGAAGAATTACAAGATCATAAACCCCCACACCAACTCTACAACACTACACACAACCCAATTCCACTCAAAATTCCCAAATCGCACCTGAACCAATTATGTTCAGCAAATTAAACTACAAATCTACAATATAAAGAAAGCCACATCCATTACATCTTAATCAACCTTTCACTAATAGTAGTTTATCATCCAATTCCTCCACTTTCCTTACCAAAACTCCTTAGAGCAAAATCCAACGACACAGCCTTGTACATACAATCATTTGCTACAAGTAGGTTTTAGACAAAGTTTAAAGACTTGCTTACAAACTGATAATCAGGTGCGCACTATATAGTCAAAGCGAATTCACAGCTTTTGCCCCCCCCCCCCCCCCCCAAATACATAACCTCACGACAACTACAACAACACCCATACAAGTCATTAATTAAAAACCTAACCTCTAATCACCTTTCATCAATTTATTCAAGTAAACCCTAACACACAACCAAGCTTTACCTAAATCGGCAGGAAGAAGAGATCGTCGGCAACAAGGGCAGAAATCTCCGACCCACCTCTGAACCATTTCGAGATCAAGTCAAAATCAACCAAAACTCATATCGACACACCAACAGAAAAACAATAGCAAGCAACTTTACCTCTACCCGGCGCACAACGACGGAGAAGAAGAAAAATAGAAGAATAAAAGGCGATTTCGGATGCGGAGTCGACGTCGGCTCTACGTTGCGTCGAGAGGAACTGCATGCTTGCAGCGTCGGCTCGCGTGATGAGGAAAGGAGGATGACCGGCGCAAGGCGGCGTTGATGATGGGTGGCTTAGGGCACGCTGCGTCGGGCGTGCGGCGTCGGGGAGAGACGAGGGGAAAAGAATTCGGGTCAGAGAGGGAAGAGATCGGGTGGTTTAGGGCACAGGGCTGAGGGATTTAGGTTTTTTTATAACTGTTTTTGACATCTTGCAATTAAACCCTCCAAGTTTGAAAAATTACAACTAAGCCCTTATATTTTGAATTTTGCCATTTAACCCCCTGAAACTCGGTATTTAACATCTGACCTAGTGATCCACAGAACAAGCTCATCCGATATGGAGGAAGACACTCAGAGCCAACGCGTAATTTTGTTCGCATCACATGTCAAATTAGTAATGGAGGTTATGGGACTCATAGAGTCCCTCTCCCAATTAGTTATTTAGTATTGAGGAATTTTCATGCATGCACGACAAGTATATAAACTAAAAGCAATAAATAAGAAAAAACTAATTTTCCAACTATTATAGCTTTAGTCTTCAATTTGCCTCCAATCGTGTCGCCACCTCGCCTGCTCCTCCCTCTACCATGCGCAAGCCACCATGAAGGGATCTCCGAGCCGAGATAAAAAGCTATTTAATTTACATCCACCGATCCTATACTCCACAAAAGAGTGTACATCAAATCTAGATCGAAAGTAAATCAAAGCGCGACTAAACAAGTGCCGAATTTAATTACAAAAATCAAATACCAAATTTAGCCTCGTCAACCCCGAGGATTCAAATAATATTACATACATGCACAACCAATCACATACACACATATTTTAGCCATAATAGTCGGATCTCGTGCCTGCAACCAAAGAGTTAGCCTATGCACTTCCTACTATTATCCGGCAAAATAAAATACATGATAAAGTGTAAAAATGTAACCGAATCCAAAACACACAAAATCGGAAACCATTGGCTCTGATACCAATTGTTGGTTTTCCACCAAGGGGATTCCGGGTCATGCATGGGAAACCTCTCCATGTCCACGAATTAAAATTTTAATTCGAATGGAGACCTATTTCCCAAACGACCGTCTCATCATTGTGCTAACCGATTTGAGCGATTGCTTGAACAACCGTGTTGTTCTAGCGATCAATCTCGTCCAACCGATTAGCCGCAGAATAAACGATGAGTGGATCAATCTCGTCTAACCGATTAGCCGCTGTTTTTTATGTTTATCATCAGGGTACAAGATAATTATTAACATAAAATGATGAATAATAATCAAACAATTAATTAACATAAAATGATAATTAATTAAACAAGAACAAAGGAACCAAAGGAGAAGATATACCTTCCCTTTTACCTCACGATCTTCTATTGTATGACCCTCCCCTTCTTAGACGTCATGTGGGTGACGATCTACCAAGAACCAAAGTCACCAAGGCACCTTCTTTCTTCTCCCTAGCATGGTCGAAACCCTAGGATCCCTCCTTCCTTGCCGCTGGCCAAAGCCTTTGCTTTGGATGCTTCCGCCACCCCTCCTCCTTGCTCCCAGCTCACGCACGGCGAAGAGGAAGGGGAGAACATGATGAAGTAGAAGGAATAGAAGAAGAAGAAGAGATGAACTCTCTCCACAAGCCAATCCAAAACCCAACTCTCCTTTCTTTCTCCTTACCGCTGACCAACTTCAAGCTTAAAGAAGAGCCGGCGGCGACCACTTCTCCTCCTACAAACTCGTGCATGCCCTTAGGGGAGCAAAGGAGAAGGCAATCAAAGGAGGAGGAAGAAACCAAAGCCCTTCCTCTTCCCTCATCGAGCTCCTTCTTCCTCCTTCTAGCCGGCGCCGCAAGTTTGACCTAGGAGAGAGAAGATGAGAGAAAAAAGAGAGAGAGGCTCTAGGGTTCTCTTGGATGGTATATCTGTTAGTGATATGAGAAAAATGTCCTAAGGCAATCGCCTTATGATTGTAATCATTTATTTTAATAAATGAATATTCACTATTTGAGTATACATGTTTATGTATTTGATTGAGATCTTAAACTCATTTACTAAATGTCCGCAATACAATTCACAGCATGAGAGAATTTGTGATGAATTCACAACTAGTGATTATCTCTACCTGTGCAATTGTGAAGTATTGAAATTGTCCCTAGTCGATGAATTGATAAATACGGACACTATCAATTCTGTTGAGACTAGCATGGGTTATTCTCTAATCAGTTGATTCTCACTGGCTGGTGACATTGGGATGTCCAGAGATAAACATGAATGCTAGTTAAGGGAACTAGTTCATTGGAGTGACTGACTGTAAAACTTCATATGGTAGTCTACATATAGATATGTCAATGACGTTCTTACTGCAGCTTAAGTGCGATGTTCCTTTGACTTGCGGTGTTCAAGTCATCTTGGTCATGGAGACTTATACTTTGACATCTTAAGCAAGCATCTCCAGGGAGGTGTGGACCCAGGATGATTGGGTATAAGCCGAAGTGCCCGAAGATGTTTGAACAGCCTACAAAGGATTCACCACTCCTTGCGAGGAGATGTATACCCAAGGCCTATCGTTGGATTGTTACTCGAAGCCTCTGGCTAGAGCATGACATGTTCAGAGTATAAATCTCTTAAATACATGAGAGTAATTAGAATCCGTAGGATGAGAAAACGTTACCTGGGCTAGGTGTGACGTAGTCAGCCTAGTGGGGACTGACACACATAGACCATGTCCTGAATCAAGTGGGTATAAGATGGTGAAGAGAATGGGGAACGATACATTATAGCTGCTGAAGGGTTTCAGAATTGTTTCTGAGGTCAACCGTTAATCTTTCGATTAATTGGGGATCATGATGTACTACTAGGTTGTAACGCCAGTTTTTTTTTTTTAAAAACGGCGTTACGTTAACATACCTAGGACATGTATACATCATAATGCAGTGGAAACCTTTACCTTACTCCTACATGCCCTTACTACCATTTCTAGCATCATAACATAGGAACTTAGCATAGTAACTTTATACTTAGCATCATATCATACTTAGCATCATGTCATTCGTAGCATCATGTCATACTTAGCATCATGTCATAGAGTCATACTCAAGCACATAATAATAAAGATAAAGTTCTATCATAAAACGAGCAACCATATCACTCCTTGGCCAAGTCACTATCACACACATTCTTTGATGCCCTCCTGCTGCTTCCTTACTGTCCTTTGGCATGATCTGCGGTATAAGACAACAAGACTATAAGCACACAGGCTTAGTAAGACTCTTTCCTACTCACTAAAACCATTCATCATTCAATCATGAGCATATAAGACATTAGTATACTTAGTGCTTTACTTAGAACATAAGCCTTTTCATCACTTAGCACACCTTCGTCATGACATAAGCATAACTTCATCACATTCATAGCATGGCATAACCATACCCATAAGCATTCATAGCATGACATAATACTTGACATAGACATAAACATAATCAACATAACCTCAATAAAATCATGGCATTCCAACATAGCATAAACATAATTAAATCATGGCAATCTAAACTAGCATGAACATAAATAAAATCATGGCATTCTAACTTAGCATAAACATAAATAAATCATGGCAATCTAAACTAGCATGAACATAAATAAAATCATGGCATTCTAACTTAGCATAAATATAATTAAATCATGGCATCCTAAACTAGCATGAACATAGATAAAGCATGACATTCTAACTTAACATAAAACTAGTTAAATCATGGCATCCTAAACTCGCATGTACATAAATAATCCATGGCATAAAACTAGTTAAATCATGGCATCCTAACTAGCACGTACATAAATAATCATGACCTCCTAAACTAGCATAAACGTAAGTAAATCATGGCATTCTAGACTAGCATGTACATAAATAAATCATGGCATCATATATTAACACGAAACATAAACGAAATCTTTTGCATAAACATACCTTGCATAAACTTAATTTGCATAATATTCTTATCATAAATATAATGCATAACATGGATGGATGCATGTGGCAATTGCATATATATATATATATATATAGATGCTTAATCTTTAAAAACATGCTTTTAAAATATCATAACATTCATTGGGCCCTGGCTTGTACCACATTCATTCATCATATGCACGCATCCCTAAGTAAATACGAGGTAGCTAATCTCAACCTACTAGGGTAAGGACAGCTTCATCGGTAGTCCCGAACCGTAAGGACAGCATCATCAGTAGTCCCGAACCGTGGACAGCATCATCGGTAGTCCAGAACCGTGGACCTTACTTAGGTCCGGTACAAGCCCATAAAATAAAATATAATGCTTTCACATGCTTTCCATTCATCATCATTCATTCATCATACTTGTCATTCATCATCATTCATTCATCATACTTGTCATTCATCATCATTCATTCATCATACTTGTCATTCATCATCATTCATTCATCATACTTAACATCATCGTTATGCCCTAAAGGCATGTACTTTAACCTCATTCATAAGACATGGCATACTTACATCTTATTCAGAAAACATGGCATATCCTTCATAAACATGGCATATCATTCATAAACATGGCATACTTACATATTATTCACAAATCATGGCACATGTCTAAACATCTATGACTTAACATATAATTCATGACATACAAACTAAGGGTTTAGTTAAGCATCTTTGGAGATTTAATCCAATCCTAGCCCTAGGTTGTGTCCTTGGCCGAAAGTCCCCAAGGAACCCTAGGTCCATGAAACCTCACATAACCTCCCAACTAACATCCCATACATACATACTAGGCCATAGGGAACATTTAATCCCATACTTAAGGCCAACCCTAATCCTTTGACCCAACTCTTGCTCTTGGCCGAAACTTCAAGGCCATGGGGGCATGGAAAAATTTCCAATAAAACCCCAAATCAATTGCTTAAACCCCAACCATACCTTACCATAGGGCCATTGGGACCCTTACTTGAAATAAGCCCTAACTTCCCACCCTATTAGGGTTCTTGACCAAAACCTATAAGGTCTCTAGGCCATGTGAAACATTCACATAAACACCCTCCATCTCTCTTATATCGTGATAAAACATAAAACATATGCTTGAGGTCTTAAACCCAACCCTACCCATGGGTCCTTCATGTTGGCCGAAACCCTAGGGTATCCTAGGGTACCCCAAAAATTCCCAAAAATTATACTTAACCTCTAAACATCATAAGGGAACATTAAATAACATTATACAGATTTTTAGCATCATTAGGGACCCTAAAACATGGTGGCCGAAACCCATAGAGTTTCTAGGGTGTTGATTCTATTCCTTTCATGTTGGCCGAAACCTTAAGGTATCTTAGGGTACTCCAAAAATTCCCAAAAATTATACTTAACCTCTAAACATCATAAGGGAACATTAAATAATATTATAAAGATTTTTAGCATCATTAGGGACCCTAAAACATGGTGGCCGAAACCCATAGAGTTTCTAGGGTGTTGATTCTATTCCTTTCATGTTGGCCGAAACCTTAAGGTGTCTTAGGTACTCCAAAAATTCCCAAAAATTATACTTAACCTCTAAACATCATAAGGGAACACTAAATAGCATTATACAGATTTTTAGCATATTTATAGGCCTAAAAATCATGGTGGCCGAAACCCTTAAGCATGAGGGTCTTGGTTTTCCTTCCTTTCAACATCAAATTCGAAAACCAACCACTATATCATACTAAAAATCATAAAAATCATAGGGAACTATTATACCACAGGTGAGGGAGTCTTACCTTGGGTTTCTTGATTTTTCAAACCTTGAAAGGGAAGAAGATTGCAAAATCTTTGGATCCTTGCCTCCTTGTCCTTGTATCCTTGGGAAAAACCCTTAGATCTTGGAGATAAGACCTCTTGTGGAGCTTTTCCAAGGGGAAACCCTTCCTTGGGTATTCGGCTAGGATGAGGGGAGGAAGAGTTTCGAAAATGCAAGGAAATGGGAAGAAGAGGTAACTCCCAAACCCCCTATTTATCATCCATTAAGGAGGCAAATGAAGAGTCTCTCCATGACCCTTCATCTTCTTCTATGCCTTAACCCATATCCACTTCATTCCCTCCTAACAATACCTTGCTAGGTGAGTTGGTTAGTGCATACATGGTTATACAAGAGGTCCAAGGTTCAATCCTTGGCTCATGCACCTTTATTTTTATTTTATTTTTATTTCATTTATTTTATTATTTTTATTTTTCCTAAATTCCGAAAATCCCCCTAAAATCACCCATAATTGTGCTAATATTCCTAAATAAAATTCTTTTATAATTATATAAATTTTACCTAATTAATACCCTTTTTTGGAGCCCATTTAAAGCTCATTAGTACCTAATTTCTCCATTAAACTAGGAAAATTAGGCTAAGACTTACCCGTAATCATGCTAATATGCCTAATTAAATCCTATTTATATTTATCCTAATTATTACCTAAATCCACCTAAAATTTAGGGTACCAAAAAGCTCACATAAGGCCCATTAATACTTAGTTTTCTCAATTTAAATGAGAAAACATGGATTTTCTAGGCCAAAGTTCGTATTAATACCTCTAGGTTCCTCAAAAAATTATCTAAACATACTTAATATTTTAAGAAAATATTAAGAGAATTTTTCAGGTCGTTACATAGGTGTCACTCATGATTGTTCTATAATTGATTAATTATAGACGACCAATATAAATCGAAAGTCTATTTAGTCACACACACTACGAGTAATCCGAGGGATTTAAAACGAGTCGAAAATTGGATTTTCCAATCAAGAGAGATTAGGTTTGGTTAAGCCAAACGATAAGTCGAATCTGAATTTCTCAGAGACGCATCGGAAGCGTAAAATGGCTAAGTCTTTTGAAGACTTAATAGATGAATTAAATAAGTTTAATTTATTGGGGCGTGGCTTGGATGGGCCGGCCAAAGAGGGTCTCCATCCTCTTTGCTTGGCCGACCACAACAAAGGGAGAGAACCAAGTTTTTGGTTCAATTTATAAAATAAACCAAGTGTGGTTTGTTTTATAAAATTATGGATGATATAAATTTTTATATAATAAACCAAGGTTTGGTTTATTTTTCATGGAAATTAAAATGAACCATGGATTGGTTTATTTTATTTTATAAAATCAATCATGGATTGATTTACCATGATAAGAAAATTTATTCCATAAGAAAAAAGGAGACTTGGTCGATTTTATCATGAATTAAAATATGATAAAACTTGGCATGATGGAATAAGTCTCCTTTTTGAGAGGCTTGATGGTTGAGAGGCCACTATATAAAGAACCCAAGGCAAGGCTTGGAAAATAATCGAAGTATTCTTGCCTGGGCTCTCTCCCTCTCCTCCCTTCTTCCTCTTGGCCGGCCACAAGGTTCTTCTCCCTTCTTCTTGCCGTGAGCACAAAGAGAAGCACCGAGGCGACGAAGTTCTTTCGTTGGGACGATCTTCCTCTCCAGCCATCATCACCTTGGGATTGGGCGCAAGTCATCTTCCTCCTCGCCGGAATTGTGATTCCGGCCAACCTTGGTAGTGAGTTTTTCCGATGTGATTACTTCTGTCTTGGTTTTTCTTGTCGCGTTCTTGGAGAATCTAGTAGTTCTCGAGAACACGAAACTCGTGGCTTTGCGAAGTCATTCCGAAGATACTCGGCGTGGACGCGAATAGAGGCGGAGCTTCCGAGGGATGCTTACGGTTGGATCTCGTCCCTTCCTTCGAGTTACACGAGGTAATACGTAAATTAGTTTATGTTTCTGCAAAATTATAAATATATGATCATGTCTACACAAGATAAAGTTGCATGCTTAGATGTGTGGTTAAATAATTTGAGAAATTATTTATGCTAAACCTTCCGCTGCACGTAATTAATTTTAAAATTACGAACCCGCATCCATGTCAACATGCACCTGGTCCCAACAATATCTTGGTCTCATGACACCATGGGGTATTTATAGAGCTACAATAGGGACCATGAGGGGGAGTTGGGTCTTGGCCACCTAATGGATCAAGGCCCAATCCATTAATGAAGATCCATTCCACTAAAGGATCCTCATTGATCTACCTCACCAACCCCCATATTTAAATATGGGCTCCACCTATTATGAGTACAAGTATATCTCCGTATTTAAGATATTGAATGTCTGTTAATTAATTAAATTACTGACAATTTAATTAATTAACATCTAACTCCTTGAGTAGTACCACTCAACCTTATCATCATGTCGGATCAAGTCCACCTGTAGGATTTAACATGATGAACCTTATGAGCTCCTCAAGGGGACATCATCAACCCGACTCACCAGGACAAGGTTTCCGTCTATAATCAACGACACACCATGTAAATAATATTATTTCCCAACTTACCGGGGCTTATCGATTTGACCAATAAATATCGCCCATTGGTAAATCAAAAAAATAAATATTAAGTACATGTGCCCGTAATTATATCGGGATTAAGAGTATGTACTTTATAATAACTGAGGTCTGATTCAATTATAAAGTCAGTATAAATTGAATCACCTCTATGTCGGTCATGCTCAATACACACAAAGTGCACTAGTGTAATTCTATGGTCAAGATAAACCAATACCAAATTACACTACAACCATCCCGATGGTTTGTCTAAATCCATCTCGGTTGTGAGCCTCTACTTATACTTTACAAGGAACTAATAACATGATCTTCTGTGTGACACTACACACCATGATATCTACAATGTAAAGTATCAGACAATATGCATATACTAATATAAATATGCAAACAGTGATCTTGTGATTCTCTTTCAAAATGTAGATGTATTTATAAAAGCAAGGCTTTTAGTATACATCTTAACAATGTCCTGGTCGAGAATCAGGAACAAAATCCTGGTGAGTGAAGCTGGGCACGACAACTTGAACGCGGGTTGGGCACGAAATCCTTGTGAGTGAAGCTGGGTAAAAGTCCTGGGATTGAAGCCAGGCAAGGTAAAGTCTTGGTGAGTAAGGCTAGGCATTGGGAAACCTTAAGGAGTTGATCTTAGGTAGTAAAGTCTTGGAATGTTGACTCCAAGCAATGCCTAGTAGGACAGGTAGACCTACAGAACTAAGGCTCGGGATTGTTTGTTTGTCTTGCAAGAACATGGAGCTGGAGGTAAGATGGGAGAACAAACACAAAATAACAAGCCCTAGGACATGGGCTCCCAGATGCCCCTAAAGCACCCAGGCGCCCCCATGACTCTAGAGGGCTCCCTCTGTTAGATGTGTATATTGAAAAACATGATTTCTTTATATGAACATCTTCATTTTGAAAAGAGAATCACAGCTACACTAGGTGTTTGTTTATAATAGTACATACACGAAGTCCAATTACTTTTCATTGTGGATAACATAGTGTGTGGTGTCACACAGAAGATCATGTTATCAGTTCCTTGCTTAGTATAAATAAGAGGCCCACAACCGAGGTGGAATTGGACAACCCATCGGGATGGTTGTAGTGTAATTAGGTGTGATTGGTCTTAACCATAGAATTACACTAGTGTGCTTTGAGTACATTGAGCAGGACCGAAACCCGAGGTTATCCAATTTGTACTGACCCAATAATTTGATAGGACCTCAGTTTATATTATGGAGTATGATTCCTTAATCCCGAAATAATATCGGGCATATATTATTAATTATTATTTCTTTGATTTACCAATGGGCGAGATCTATTCTATTAGATCGATAGGCCCGGTAAGTTGGGAGATAATATTAATAATATGATGTGCCGATGATTATTGACGGAATCCGTGTCCTGGTGAGTCAGGATGATGATGCCCCCTTGATGAGCTCAAGAGGTTCATCGTGCTAAACCCTGCAGGTGGATTTTATCCGGTACGACGATAAGGTTGAGTGGTACTAGTCAAGGATCCAGAAGTTAATTAATTTAAATTGTCAGTAATTTAATTAATTAATGAGTATTCAAGATCTTAAACATGGGGGGATAGACGACTCGTAATAAGTGGAGCCCATATGTTAATATGGGGGTTGGTGAGGTAATTCAATAGGGGTCATTTAGTGGAATGGATCCTCATTAATGGACCGGGTCCATTAGCAGGCCAAGATCCAACTCCTCCTCATGGTCCCTACCGTAGCCCTATATATACCCCATGGTGGCATAAAACTAAGGGGGAATCCATCCAATTAATTAATCTAAGGAAAACACAAGATAACCCTAGTCTCTTCTCTCTCCCCCCCCTCTCTCCCTCTCACC
The DNA here is from genome assembly GCA_024364735.1 of Boesenbergia rotunda. NCBI lineage: Eukaryota > Viridiplantae > Streptophyta > Magnoliopsida > Zingiberales > Zingiberaceae > Boesenbergia > Boesenbergia rotunda. Next base: position 70,790 of record JAGFNQ010002122.1, read on the forward strand.
CTCTCGGTTCTTCTGCGCCGAAAAGAAAAAAAAATAGCAGCCTGTTTTTTTCTCCAGGCTGTGCGACACAAAAGAAAAAGAAAGAAACAGTTGTTTCTTCTTTTTTCCTCCACGCGTGAGTGGAAGGAGACGATGCATGCACAAGCGGCACCGAGAAGGATGGCCTTCTTCTCCATGCGTGAAGGGCAACGGTTGGATGCATGCAAACGGGATTCAAATCTTGTTTCCTTCTCCAACCATTATTTTCTTCTTCAACGGTGGCAGAAGCTCCAAGCCTTGAGGAATCCTAGTTGATCATGCAACTTGGATTCAAGGCTTCTCAAATCATGGCAGCGAGCTTTCTTCTCCAACCGTGTGAATCCAAGTTGCTCACGCAACTTGGATTGAAGGAGCAGCTTCAAACCGTGAGCAATCCATGTTGATCATGCAATTTGGATTGAGGGGAGAAGCTTGCGTTCGGTGGAGAAGTCGCAGGGGTAGAGAAGTTGCACATGCAACTTAGGATTTACCCAGCAGCTTGCGTTCGGTGGATAAGCCACAGGGGTTGAGTAGTTGCTCACGCAACTTAGGATTCACCAAGCTGTCTGCAAGTTCTGAGGAGAAGGATAGTTGCGCATGTAAGGCAACAACTTGGCTCAAGAACACATGTTGGAGTTGTGGAGTTGCTCAGAACACAAGTTGCTCATGTAACTTGGAGTGACTCAGATCACAGGAACTCCAAGATACTTGGTGTTTGGGTGCCGACAATGGAGGAGAGGAATAGTAGGGTTTTTGTGTTTTGGATTATCTTCTTCCTGGGAGCGGTCGGCGACATCCTTTTGGTTAGGGATTGGTTGGCGCAAGGAGAAGGGATCGACTTGGTGACCATGGTTCTTGGTAGATCGTCACCCATACGACGTCCAAGAGGGGCGGGTCATACGGTAGAAGATCGTAAGGTAATGGAAGGTATGATTCTTCCTTGGCTCATTTCGTTCTTATTTGTGCCTTATTCATTTGCCTCATCAATTTATGTGTGTTATTTTATTAATTTGATTTCGTATCATAGTTATTAATTCACTAACTGGACCCCGACCATAAACACAAAAACCGGCGATCAACTCATCGCCTTTTCCACGGTTGAACGGTCGAGCAAATTACAAGACCGATTTTGGTAATTAGCTAAGTTGTAATTTGGATTGTTCGATACGGCACGAGATGGTCGATGGGAGATGGGTCTCCGCTCGGATTAATTTTTAATCTGTAGACATGGAGAGGTCTCTCGGATCGACCGGGTATTTGCTAAGGAAACCCACCAAGCCATACCCTATAATTGGTATCAGAGCTGAGGTTTCCGGCTTTGTGTGTTTAGGATTGGTTAATTTTTGCAATTCATACATTTTATTTTGCTGGATGATGTGTGGATGTGTGTATGCTAACTTTGTGTTGCAGGCATAAGATTCCAACTTTATGGCCAAATATGTGTTGTGTGATTGGTTTGTATATTTTTGTAATTAATTAATCCTCGGGGTTGACGAGGCTAGGTATTTAATTTATGTAATTAAATACGGCGCATGTTTAGCCGAGTTATTTATTTACAGTTGATCTAGATTTCATGTACACTCCCTCGAGGGTATAGGATCGATGATGTAAATAATTAGCTAGTCATTTCGGCGTGGAAACCCCTCGAGGTAGCTTGCGCAGAAGGAAGGGAGGAGCAGACGAAGTAACGACACGACTGGAGGCGCATTAGACACCAAGGGCCATGAATGTTGGAAAATCTAGGATTTTCTCTATGTTTTTATTTCATGTTATTGGTTATGTGCTTGGTTGTGTGGTTGGGCTAGAAAATTCCTCGAGATAAATTACTAAGTGGGAGAGGGACCCTAAGGGTCCCGCGGCTTTCATTACAATTCAACAAGTGATGCGAACAAGTCTGCGCATCGGCTCTGAGTGCCTTTCTCCCCATCGGATGGACTTGTTCTACGGATCACTGGGTCGAAAAAGACTATAGAAAATTATTAAAGAGCGTGTGCACTTCCCCATCGGAAGGCACATAATTGAAATAATTTTCTTAGTTTCGTGTAATGGTGCACACTTAGATGTGAATAATGGTATCCTCCCCATCGGAGTCACTGCTATTATTTTGCAGGGCCGAAGTAGACCAACTGTTGACCTTACTTGTCAAAAAGTTAGGTTGACAAGAAAGTAAGATTGATGGGTAAAACCTCCTCTTACGAATGTAGGGATTCGTATACGTCCACACCATCGTGGCATGCGAATTTCTCGGTGTATAGGGGTGTTGGTTGATTTTGAAAATTAATTGTTTTGAGGAATCAATTTATTTTTGATTTCTAAAGTAGTGTATGTTGTGATTCTTAGGATTTTCATAATGTCCTTTAACCCACTAGCTACATACTTAAGGAAAATAAACTTAGTGGCCCCAATTACATAGACTGGAAAAGAAACCTAGACGTTGTCCTTACTGCTGAAGAGTACAAATATGTGCTCTTCGAGGAATGTCCTGAAGATGATGGCCCACCTCAATGAGATTGAGGTTTTTGGAGGACAAATCGATGGGGAAACCCAGGTCGATATAATACTCCAATCTCTGCCTAGAAGTTTTGAGCAATTCCGGCTCAACTATAACATGAATAAGCATGAGTATACGTTGGGGGAACTCCTAGGAGAACTCTAGGAGACAGAGGGGTTCTTTCGTCAGGGTTCACAGGCCTTGGTCACTCAGAAGGTTTCTACTCCTGTGCCGAATGGCAGGAAGAAGAAGAAACAAGGTGAGCCCAAGAAGGCAGCAGAATCGCACGGACCTCAGGCTGGTGTGAAGAAGCCAAAAGGCAAGTGCCTCACGAGCCAGCAAGCTGGACATTAAAAGGCGAACTGTCCCCGTTGTCAAGAAATAGGTATATCTTTTTCTTTTGTCGTTGTAACATGTTTAGCGGAGTTATCTACCGGTACCTGGTGGGTAGATACGGATGCCACTAAACATGTCTGCAATTCATTGCAAGGGCTCTAGGAAGCCTAACGACTAGCTAAGAAAAAGATTACTGTCTACAAGGGATATGCTACGGAGGTGGCTACTATTACAGTGGGAGTTATTTATTTGTCTTTAGAAGATAAAGTTTTGGTTTTAAAATTGCTTTTATGTACCTAATTTTAGAATGAACTCTGGGTTAGTTTCTGAAATAATGGATATTCTATTGTCTTTTTTTAAGAAAAGTGGAATAGAAAGATTATCTGTTTAGGAACATGGATAAGCAATTTAAGAAATTAAAACCAAAGTCTCCCATGATGCAAATAGTAGCAAATAGCTCATCATCTAACCTAAGTAAGAGAAAGGTTCCTTTCGAAATGAACCAAACATACACTTAGCATCTACGGCTTGGTCTTATTAACCTTAGTAGAATTCAAAGGTCGATAGCCGATGGGCCCTCGGGTTGATTGGTGGTGGGAGACTTCCCAAACTTTTGAATCTTACTTGGAAGGTAAGGCGACCAAGAGGCCTTTTAAGGCCAAGGGATATAGAGCCAAAGATATGTTAGATTCGGTTCATTCTGATTTGTGTGGTCCTATACCGATCTAGGATAGAGGTAGCTTTGAATACTTCGTGAGATGAATATTCAAAGTTATGGATACGTTTACTTGATGGCTGCAAGTCTGAATCTTTGATTGGTTCAAAGAATTCAAGATGGTTGTGGAGAAACATCAAGGTAAAGGTATCAAGAAACTACGATTGGATCGTGGTGGTGGGTACCTCTTGGGATAGTTTAGGACTTACTTATTAAAGGTTGGGATTCAATCCCAATTGACTGCACCTGGTACACTCCAACGGAACGGTGCAGTAGAGCGAAGGAAAAGGGCTCTTATGGAGATGATTAGGACAATGATGATCTGCTCCAAGTTGCCGGATTCGTTCTAGGGATATGCTCTGGAAACGGCAGCGTATATACTTGATACCATCTAGGTCAGTGCCTTATACTCCCATAGAGGTGTGGACTGGGCAAAAGCCAAGTCTAAGACATATTCGGACATGGGAAAGCTCAGCACATGTGCTGAGAGGGGAAACTGATAGGTTGGAATCTCGTGCGCTTGTTCCTATGCTATCCTAGAAGAACGACAGGTGGTTTTATAGTCCTAAGAATCAGAGGGTAATCGTTGGCACGAATACCAGATTCTTAGAAGAAGACTATGTGATGAACCACAAGCCCATGAGTAAACTAGTTCATGAAAGAATTAAGAGGGGATGTTTTGACCTTAGTACCAACTGTACAAGAGGATACACCATAAGTCACTGCACCACGTGTCACAGAAGATACACAGGTGGTACCTCATCGTAGTGGGAGGGTTGATAGTCAACTAGAAGGATTCATGTTCTTGGGAGAGTATACGGACTCGGCGCCTGACGACCATGAATCAAGATCCCTGGACCTATGATGAGAAACATCCATTTTGAAGAGATAATCCAGTTATATGGATTTGTTCAAAGGACAGATGAGATTTGTATATGTAAGAATTATGACGGAAACGTAGTGGTGTTCTTGTACTATACGTAGATAATATTTTGTTAGTTGGCAACAATAACAAAGTACTATCAGACATAAGGGTATTGTTGCCCAAACAGTTGATATGAAAGACTTAGGAAAAGCAGGACACATCCTTGGCGATCAAAGTTCTAAGGGATCACTAGAGAAGGATGTTGTGCTTATCCCAAGCTTCATATAGTGACAGTGTCTTAATTCGTTTTAGCATGGAAACCTTCAAGAAAAGTTTTGAGCTTTTCAACTATGGAGCTACTTTATCTAAGGAGATATGTTTAGATTATTAAAGGAGATAGAGCAAGTAATGGTGGTTCCTTTAGCACCAGCTATAGGAAGCCTCATGTATGCTAAAAACGAGACCGGATATCTGCTTTGCCATGGGCATAGTTAGCATATATCAGAGTAACTCAGGTCAAGGAAATTGGATTATGGTAAAAGCTTATATTAGTGTCTGAGAAGGACTAAGGATTATAAGCTAGTTTACCGGGCAGACCAATTTCCTATGGGTTATACGGATACAGACTTCCAGTCGGATAAGGGGCAAATGTAAGTATTCTTTAGGGTTTTGTGTTTACTTTAGGAGGTAGAACCATAGTTTGGAGGAGTATCACGCAGCGGCTGTGTGATAGACTCCACCATGGAAGTTGAGTAAAGTGGCAGCCTCTGAGGCAGCCAAAGGAAGCTACATGGTTCAGGAACCTCAAGATGGACTTCGATGTGATTCCTAGTTTGCTCAGAAATATCACATTCTGTTGTGATAAACAAATGGTGCAGTTGCAAACTCGAAGGAATCACGAGCCCAAAAGGCGAGTAAACACATAGAGCGCAAGTACCACCCAGGAGAGGAAAAGTTATTGTTGCCTAGATTACATTGGAGGACAACCTGGGAGATCATTTCAGTGAAGGCCTTAATAGTGAGAGCTTTAGGCATGTGGAGGATCAGGGAGTCAGATGTATGACATTTTGTGAACAGCAATGTCTTTAAGTATAAGTGAGAGATTGTTAGATGTGTATACTGAAAGACATGATTTCTTTATATGAGCATCTTCATTTTGTAAAGAGAATCACAACTACACTAGGTGTTTGTTTATAATAGTACATACATGAAGTCCAATTACTTTTCATTGTAGATAACATGGTGTGTGGTGTCACACGGAAGATCATGTTATCAGTTTCTTGCTTAGTATAAATAAGAGGTCCACAACCGAGATGGAATTGGACAACCCATCGGGATGGTTGTAGTTTAATTAGGTGTAGTTGGTCTTAACCATAGAATTATACTAGTGTGCTTTGAGTACATTGAGCAGGACTGAAACCCGAGGTTATCCAATTTGTACTGACTCGATAATTGGATAGGACCTCAGTTTATATTATGGAGTACGATCCCTTAATACCGAAATAATATCGGGCATATATTATTAATTATTGTTTCTTTGATTTACCAATGGGCGAGATCTATTCTGTTAGATCGATAAGCCCAATAAGTTGGGAGATAATATTAATAATATGATGTGTCGATGATTATTGACGGAATCTGTGTCCTGGTGAGTCAGGATGATGATGCCCCCTTCATGAGCTCAAGAGGTTCATCGTGCTAAACCCTGCAGGTGGATTTTATCCGACACGATGATAAGGTTGAGTGGTACTAGTCAAGGATCCAAAAGTTAATTAATTTAAATTGTCAGTAATTTAATTAATTAACAGGTATTCAAGATCTTAAACACGGGGGGATAGACGACTCGTAATAAGTGGAGCCCATACGTAAATATGGGGGTTGGTGAGGTAATTCAATGGGGGTCCTTTAGTGGAATGGATCCTCATTAATGGACCGGGTCCATTAGCAGGCCAAGATCCAACTCCTCCTCATGGTCCCTACCATAGCCCTATATATACCCCATGGTGGCATGAAACCAAGGGGGAATCCATCCAATAATTAATCCAGGGAAAACACAAGAAGACCCTAGTCTCTTCTCTCCCCCCTCTCTCTCTCACCCTCTCACCCTCTTGGTTCTTCTGCGCCGAAAAGAAAAACAACAGCAACCTGTATTTTTCTCCAGGCTGTGCGGCATAAAAGAAAAAGAAAGAAACAGCTATCTTTTTTCCTCCACACGTGAGTGGAAGGAGACGATGCAAGCACAAGCGACGCCGAGAAGGATGGCCTTCTTCTCCATGCGTGAAGCGCAACGGTTGGATGCATGCAAACGTGATTCAAATCTTGTTTCCTTCTCCAACCATTATTTTCTTCTTCAACGGTGGCAGCAGCTCCAAGCCTTGAGGAATCCTAGTTGATCATGTAACTTGGATTCAAGGCTTCTCAAACCGTGGTAGCAAGCTTTCTTCTCCAACCGTGTGAATCCAAGTTGCTCACGCAACTTGGATTGAAGGAGCAGCTTTAAACCGTGAGCAATCCATGTTAATCACACAATTTGATTTGAGGGGAGAAGCTTGCGTTCGGTGGAGAAGTCGCAGGGGTAGAGAAGTTGCACATGCAACTTAGGATTTACCCAACAGCTTGCGTTCGGTGGAGAAATCACAGGGGTGGAGTAGTTGCTCACGCAACTTAGGATTCACCAAGTTATCTGCAAGTTCTGAGGAGAAGGATAGTTGGCATGTGTGGCAGCTACTTGGCTCAAGAACTCAAGTTGGAGTTGTGGAGTTTGTTGGTGCAGGAAGCACCATATCGATCCTTGTTTTGATATTGGCAAAGGTTTCAAAGTTAAGTTTATTTGTGATCTAATAAAGTTACTTGAGTGTGCAGAAACAAAGTCCTAGTGAAGGGCTGCTAGGCACCTGGCGAAGGAATGCCAGGATACAAAGCAACTAGCGAAGGGCTGCTAGTCACCAAGTCCTAGCGAAGGACTGCTAGGCAACTAGCGAAGGGCTGCTAGTCATCAAAGCCCTAGCGAAGGACTGCTAGGCACTGGCGAAGGAATGCCAGAGTAAAAGCCCTAGCGAAGGACTGCTAGGCACTGGCGAAGGAATGCCAGGTCACAAAGCCCTAGCGAAGGACTGCTAGGCACCGGGCGAAGGACAGCTCGGCATCCAAGACCTGACAAAGGACCGTCAGGCAAAAGTCCAACCAGAGGAACGGTTGGCATCAGGTAAATTCTCCCGAGAGGAGTAGGTGAGGACGCGTTCCCCGTCGAGGGAACAGTAGGCGTCGGTTCGACCTAAGGCTCCATTTTGGAGGCCCAAAGTCAGAACCAAGACAGCTAAGGCTGTATAATCTAATAATTTATTATGTTTTGGACTAACCCTGGATGCAGGACCGATGGAACGTGTGTCTACAGCTCAGAAAGCCTCAAAGGAGTGAGGCAATGGCTGAGTAGGGCGCCCGGAGTGTCCCGGGCGCCCCCAAGGTGCATACAAAACAAGTCAAGTTAAAAAGGCTTCGAAAAGCTGCTGGGCGGGGCGCCCCCGTGCTCCCGGGCGCCCCCGCTGCTCCCGGGCACCCCCAGCATCCCGGGCGCCCCCATGCGCAAGCCTCGATCCAGAAGCCAGCGAAGCGCAGATAACACTTTGACCCGGTCAACCCGGGCGCCTCGAGCGCTCCGGGCGCCCCGGTCAAAGCGGATCCCGAAGATAAAGGGATCAGACGCTGACCGAGGTATTGGCGGATCAAAGGCCACGTGGGGGGCGCCCCCGACGTCCCGGGCGCCCCCAGACCATATATAAAGGGCCCTCGACCCCAAGCTTCGAATATCAATTCACTCAACGCCTCAAAGCTCTTCTGCTCTCGCGCCTTACTCCGGAAACTGCCCAACTCGAGCCGACGACGTCCCCCTGCTCCGAAAAAGTTGATCTACTCCGGACGTCGGTAAAAGAAGAGCCTCCTTTTAATTGTTAAAGTTTACTGCACTTACTCTGTATTCAAATCTGTAAACTGTTTTTTTGCGCCACATATAGAATTGGCCAAAGTAAACGATCAACGATCGTGGGTCTTGGAGTAGGAGCCGACACAGGCTCCGAACCAAGTAAAATCGACTGTCTCTGTGTTGTGATTTTTAATTTCCGCTGCGTACTTGCTCTAAAATTTCTGAAAAACGATTTTCGATATTCACCCCCCCTCTATCGGTTCTCTCAGTCCAACAAGTGGTATCAGAGCGGGGAAGCTCAAATTTGGTGCAACCACCAATTTGAGAGTTTTTCGGATTTACGAATTTTTTATTTTATTTCTTTTCTTTTTGTTAATCAACACCACTCGAACAGTCTCGCCTTTTTCAATTTTGAATTTTCATATTTTCACCATAAGTCTGATTTGATAAAACGAACAATTTTTGAAAATTTGTCATAAATTTTTTTTATTATTATTTTAATATTTTTCTCGAAATTCGTGCTACTTTAATTCGAGCAAATTTTTTTAAAACGTTAAATTCTTAATTTTTCATTATTAATCAGAATTGACAAAATCAATATTTTTCAAAAATTTGTCATAACTTATTTTTATTATTTTATTATTATTTCGCCTTGAAATTCGTGTAATATTTTTTTTGGCTATTTCTTCCTTCTCCCGCACTACTAATCCAAGACCAAGTCTTAGTACACTTTTGTTGTTTCTTTTTGTGTGCAATAGGTTATTTTAAATGGCCAACCAAGAGTGGAACAGTGCTCGTCCACCGCTATTCTCCGGCGAGAACTTCAGCTTTTGGAGAAGACAAATGGTGTCCCTTCTGAAGGCCCACATGGACTTATGGCGGATCATCCAAACGGGATTCTCTCTTCCCGTAGAAGATGAGTTATCCATCGAATGGGACAAATTGGATGAACAAACCCTCAACCAAATCGAGACCGATGCAAGGGCAACAGCAATCCTACAATGTGGCCTAACCAAGGAGCAACTCGAACTAGTAGGTCCATTCAGATGTGCCAGAGAAATTTGGGAGAAACTAACCAATCTACACGAAGAGAGCTCCGAAATTGAGATATTAGAAGAGTTAGCACCTGACTGCAAACTCGAGCCAGAGTCAGAAGATGAATTGACTAAGACAAAAATGGTAACCAATCTCGAATCCTTTTTTGAATTACAATTAGATAATCAAACAAATACTATAATGGTCGAGGAAGGTATAATTTCTATTGCAGGGAAAGCTCCAAGAGAACCACCAAAGAAGAAGATTCAACCTATACCCGAGTCCAACTCAGACTCAGAATTTGACGACAAAGAAGGAGATCAAACCAAACCGGTCCGATCAGCTCGTGATCACTACAAGATAGTAAAGACACAAAAAGGAAAGACGACAAGTATCAAGGGGGAGATTCCCAAACGGGAATCAAAAGGTAAATTTACGGTATTTGAAAATCTAATATTTACCTCAAAGAACGTAATTAATTCATACAAATTAGTTAAGTTTAATATGTCAGAAAATTTAATTCACAACCATGCTGATTTTAATAAACCAGAGTTTTATTTCGATTATGATATAACTTAGATCAATTTTTTGTTTGCTTTAATTGTATGTTGTTTATTTTATTTTATTTTTATTTTTATTTTCTGCTTAAAATTAGGATTGGTTAGTTTAAGGACTAACCTGATTAATTGAAACTTGAACAACCTAGTATTAGGACAAGGTTTGATGATAGTACGTTAGGGAAGCCTGACTAAGGAATCAAGTAGGGTAAGGAGTACCTTATTTGGTCTTTTTAGTCCGGTGGAACTAGCCGAAGCTACCTCTCCGAATCCTAAGCTAGTTAGACCAGAGCGTCTCAAACAATAATTTAAAAATGATCTTTCTTTAAAAGGCTTTGTCTAGGAAAGGGTTGTTGATCCAATAAGGCTACGGCCAAAGAAGGCCTCTGTGCCTCGCCAAGACCTGGAAGTCAATTATCGAAACTCACTTTTAAATTATTATTTGTTAAACTCAAATCTAACACAAGCTTCAATTAAATCATAGTGCTAAGATAAAATTAAAGATAAAATTAATGCATCTCACAAAACAGTTAAGGATATCCTGTTTTGTCACTTAGAAATGGGTGAGATGCTTAGGACCTAAAAGTTGATTCCAACCCAACCAAATTCAAATTAATCAAACTCAAATTAAATCAATTAAACTCAATTAAATCTTAATTAAATCAATTAAACTTAATTAAATCAATTAAAATCAATTAAACTTAATTAAATCAGTTAAACTCAATTAAATCTTAATTGATTCAATTAAATACAATTAAATCTTATAATTTCAATTAAATCTTAATAATTTCAATTATATCTTAATTAAATCTTAATTAAGTCAATTAAATTCAATTAAATCTTAATTAAGTCAATTAAATTCAATTAAATCTTAATTAAGTCAATTAAATTCAATTAGATATTAATTAAATTCAACTTAATTATTGTCAATAATTTATTTTCAAAATTAAAATATTTGTCTCACACAACCCATAAGGTTAACATGCTTGACCACGTAGAACTAGGTGAGACATCTAGGACCTAAAAGCATAAATCAATATCCTTTCAAAAAAAAATATTTTCAAAAGTTATTCAAAATTATCTCTATTTTTTTAAATTAATTCAGTTTGCTGTACCCTATATTTTCATTTCTAACATTTTTTTAATATGAAATTTCATGTTAAATATCTCAATAGACTTGTTTTAAATATAATCTAGGGCTTATTTTGTTTTAGTCATTGATTGGTCAAACTTGGTCAAAATAGTCAACCCTAGTCAACATAGTCAAACCTGATCAACACTGAAACCCCTTAAGGAACTTAGATAAAAGTCAGACTGTGTGGGATACAGGGGGAGTTTCTTTTAATACTTTTCGAAAAATTTAATTTTTTTTTTAAAAAACCTTATGTTCTAAATCTTATTATCATCTTGATAAGGTTTTCAAAAATTGATTCAAAAACCTTCATATACTACTATCGGTTTGAAAAATTATCATCATTTCAAAATATTTTTCGAAAACTGTGTTATCACTTCAAACTATGTTTTCAAAAATATATCTCCTTGAAAGGAGACCATTAATGAACTCCGGAAAGGAGACCATTAATGAACAAGCACTTCCCATGATTAGGCCATGGACGTACTAACTGATGGGAATAAACCCTTGTATGGCTTGAGGGTTTCCTAAGCAACGACGGGGTCGAACATGAGAGACCTCTCTATGTCTATGGATTAAAAATGTAATCCAAATAGAGACTCATCCCCCAAACAACCATCTCGTTGTCGTGTCGATTGATTCAAGTCACAACTTAGCCAAAACCAAAGTTAAGGCCTTGTAACTTTTAGAATCAAAAGACCGCGGAAAAGATGATGAATGGATCGTCGGTCTTTGTGTTTATAATCGGGGTCCATGACATAAATTAATTATCATATTAATTAACAAATAATTAATTTATGATAATTAATTAACAACATGCAATGACTAACATAATCAAAGAATGAAATAACAAGAAAACAAAAGGAGCTAGGGAGAGGTATACCTCACCTATAACCTCGCAGTCTTCTACCTTATGACCCTCCCCTCCTAGACGTTGTGTGGGCGACGAGCTACCAAGACGCGGAGTCACCAAGAGCCTTGAATTAATCACCTTTCTTCTATCTTCTTCCAATCACCAACGCAAACCCTAGGTAGCTAAGGTTTTCTTGCGTCGGTTGCCTATCTACCTCTCCACCTCAAACCGCCGGCCACCTTAAGCTCCAAGGTCTGGCCAACTTCAAGGTAACACCGAAAGGAAGGCTAGGAAGATGAAGAAGAGGAAGAAGAAGCTGAGAGAACTCCTTCTTCCCAAAAACCCACCGGAAAACCCTAACTCCTCCCTCACAGCCGGTGCCAACAAGGAAGAAAATCCCTATTTTCCGGCCACCGGATTCCTCTCCTCCTTGCTCCTTGCTTGCACACGCGAGGAAGAGACAATGATGAAGGAAGGAGAAGAGATCCAAGAAGGAGAAAGGAGAAAAACCAAGTTTTACCTCCTCCTCACCGTCGGCGCCACAAGTCCATGAAACCCGCGCTCCGGCAGCCCTCCTCCAGCTCCTCTGCCCCAAGCCGAGCACCAGGGTGCTCCTCCCTCCCCACCAAAGCTTCACGCCCAAGAGATGAATGAAGGATGAGAAGAGTGTTAGGTATGGCTTGGTGGTTTCCAAGACAACCACGGGGTCGTATCTGAAGAACCTCTCTATGGCTACGAATTAAAAAATTTAATCCGAATAGAGACCCGTCCCTATAACGACCGATTCGTCGTCGTGTTAATTAGTCCAAGTCACAACTTAGACAAAAGGCTTTGTAACTTTCCGGATTAACTAACTATGGAAAAGATGACGATTTGGATCGTCGGTTTTTGTGTTTATCTTCGGGGTCCAGTTAATTATTATTATCTAAGATTTCAAATCAAAATAATAATTTAACACACATGAAATGACGAGCTAGATATGGCACAATAAAACATATCATAAAGAAAATTGAGCCCAGGAGAAATATACCTCGCCATTAACCTTGCAGTCTTCTATCTTATGACCCTCCCCTCCTGGACGTCGTGTGAGCGACGGGATACCAAGACGCGGAGTCACCAAGGCCTCGAATCAATCGCTTCTTCAAGCCTCTTCCACTTGCCAACTGAAACCCTAGCTCCTAGGGTTTCTCCCGCCGGCCACCTCTTCACTCTTCCTTGCGCCGCCGGCCACACCACGCCCGGTGATCGCCGGCCACAAGGGAGCCTCGGTGAAGATGATTAGGAAGATCAAGGGCTTCTTCTTCCCTAAACCCATTGGAAAACCCAAGCCCACCCTCCTCACCGCCGACACCAAAACAAGAGGACAAACCTCTATTTTCTGGCAGCCGGAGACTCCTTCTTCTTGCTCCTTGCTTGTGCACGTAGAGGAAGAGTCGGTTGTGAGGGAAGGAGAAGAGAACAAGGAGATAGAAAGAAGGAAAGATAGACTTTCCTTCCTTCTTGCCACTGCCACCGCAAGTTGCACAAAACCCCCCGCCGGCCAACCTCCGCCCGCTCCCGTGCTCCTAGTTGAGTACCACCGTCTTTCCTCCCTTTCCTGTCGGTCCTACACACCCAAGAGATCAAGAGAGATTAAGGAGAAAATTCCTCTTTGTTGATGCAGGCAGCACCTAAGTCAAACATGGGTTTTGATAATGGCAAAGGGTTCAAGAGTTAAGAAATTATTTGTGATCTAATGTGTATACTAAGTGTGCAGAAAGAAGTCCTGGCGAAGGGCTGCTGGGCACCTAGCGAAGGGTTGCTAGGCATCGAAACCCTAAGACCTAGCGAAGGGATGTTAGGCACCTGGCGAAGGACTGCTAGGCATCAAAGACCTAGCGAAGGGTTGCTAGGTACCTGGCGAAGGGATGCTAGGCATCAAAACCCTAAGACCTGGCGAAGGGCTGCTAGGCACCTGGCGAAGGGCTGCTGGGCAAAAGTCCAACCGGAGGAGCCGGTTGGCAAAAGGTAAACTCTCCTAAGAGGAGTAGGTGAGGACGCATTCCCCGTCGAGGGAACAGTAGGCGTCGATTTGTAAAAACTACGGCTGTAAAAACCAACTAATATTCTTGCCATTTGGGAGACCTGAAGTCAGAACCAAGACAGCTACGGCTGTAAAAACTAACTAATATTCTTGCCTTGTTTGTGTTGGTACTAACCTTGAATGCAGGGACCGAAGGAGTGTGTTTCTGCAGCTCAGAACGCCCCAAAGGAGAGGGGTAGGCAGCTAGGCTAGGCGCCCGGGAGGTCTCGGGCACCCAAGGTCAAAGCCAAACAGTAGTAAAGCAAGAAGCGCTTCGAATCAACACTAGGCTAGGCGCCCGGGAGGTCCCGGGCGCCCAAGGTCAAAGCCAAAGATGAGTCGAGCAAAATCAGCCACGAAACCAGCGGACCCAGTCAAGCTGGGCGCCCGAGAGGTCCTGGGCGCCCCAGTTAGCTCCAGAGCTGATTCGAAGGGGATAAGCGCTGACCAAGCTTCGGATAGAGGTTCTCGGATCCGAAGGCACGTGTCAGGCGCCCCCAAGAGCACTATAAAAGGGGCTCGACCCCAAGGCTTTAGAACAACAATTTTCCAACGCCTCCAAGCTTTTCGTTCAAGCGCGCTGCTCCGGCAAACTCCGATCTCGACATTCTAGCGCCGACTACGACCCTCTGCTCAGAAGTACGATCCACACCGGGCGTCGGTAACGAAAAGTGTACTTGTTTATTTACTGCACTACTATTGTACCAAATTCTGTAAATCTTTGCGCTACTATAGAATTACCCGCAGTAAATGGTCAAGGACCGTGGGCCTTGGAGTAGGAGCCGACCGCGACTCCGAACCAAGTAAAAAGTACTTGTGTTCCTCGTGTTTGTTTTTAATTCCGCTGCGTATTTTCTCTTAAATCTTATCCGAAAAAGTTTTCACGATATTCACCCCCCTCTATCGTGTTTCTCCATCCAACAAGTGGTATCAGAGCGGGGTAGCTCAAATTTGGTGCAACCACCAATTTGGGAATTTTTTTAGATTTTTACGAAATCATTTTTTTTAATCGAACTTTTATCGTTAATCGAGGTTGGTGCAACACCACTCGATAATTTTTTTTATCTTCTTCCCGCACTGTTAATCCAAGACCAAGTCTTGGGACAGTTTTTTGTCTTTGTTTCATTTCAGTAATTTCTAAATGGTCATGCAAGAGGGTTTCAGTACAGCCAGACCACCACTCTTCAATGGGGAGGATTTCTCCTACTAGAAGAGTCGGATGGAAGTCCACCTGAAAACTCAGGTGGACATGTGGATAATTATCCAATCTGGACTGGAAATCCCGAAAAACGCTGAAGGAGTACCACAATCTAACACCGAATGGGACGCCTCGCTGAAAAGGAAGATCGAGGCTAATGCTAAAGCTACCCAGACACTTCAATGTGGTCTAACCAAAGAAGAGCTGAACTGGGTGGGACCATTCTGTTGGATCGAGAGAAACGATAGAGGGGGTGAATATCGTTAAACGATTTGGATTGAAAAAGAGAATACGCAGCGGAAAAATTAAAACTAAACAACACACAAACACCAAGATTTTACTTGGTTCGGAGTCGCGGTCGGCTCCTACTCCAAGGCCCACGGTCGTTGACCGTTTACTGCGAGCAATTCTATATGTGCGCAAAACAGTTTACAAACAGATATTACAATTGCAGTACAGTAAACCAAAAAGGACAGCTCTTCATTACCGACGTCAGTTGTGGAATGTATCTCGGAGCAGAGGGACATCGTCGGCGCTTGTATCTCGAGTTGGGAGGTTTCCGGAGCAAAGCGTTTGAGTAGAAGAGCGTATTGGCGTTGGAAGCAGTTGTTGTTGAAGCCATGGGGTCGAGGAGCTTTTTATAGCCTCCCGGGGCGCCCTGAACATTGGGGGCGCCCCCCCCACATGTCATCCGATCCGAGAGGATCTCGGACAGCCCTTATCCCACTCGAATAGGGCTGAGAGTTGACTGTGGGGCCGCCCGAGACGCTGGGGGCGCCCTGGTTGACTCGTTCCACTGGCTTCTCGGCTGGATAAGTCTTATCCGCTTCGTTGGCTTAAGTCCAGGGCACCCTGGTGCACTGGGGGCGCCCGGGACGCTGGGGGCGCCCCGTCCAGTATACTACCGAAGCACTTCTGTGCTTAACTTGTTTTGTATTGGCCTTGGGGGCGCCCGGGACACTGGGGGCGCCCTACTCAGCTGTTGCCTCTCTCCTTTGAGGCGTTCTGAGCTGCAGAAACTCATTCCTTCGGTCCTGCATCCAGGGTTAGTCCAAAACAACATAAAGCAATAATGTTAGTGAGTCTTACAGCCGTAGCTGTCTTGGTTCTGACTTTGGGTCTCCAAAATGGAGCCCTAGGTCAAATCGACGCTTACTGTTCCCTCGACGGGGAATGCGTCCTCACCTACTCCTCTTAGGAGAATTTACCTGTTGCCAACCGGCTCCTCCGGCTGGTCTTTTGCCCAGCAGTCCTTCGCTAGGTCTTCAGTACTAAGCAATCCTTTGCCTAGTGCCCAGTAGTCCTTCGCCAGGTCTTCGTATCCTGGCATTCCTTCGCCAGGTGCCTAGCAGTCCTTCGCTAGGGCTTTGTATCCTGGCATTCCTTCGCCAGGTGCCTAGCAGTCCTTCGCTAGGGCTTTGTATCCTGGCAGTCCTTCGCCAGGTGCCTAGCAGTCCTTCGCTAGGGCTTTGTTTCCTGGCAGTCCTTCGCCAGGTGCCTAGCAGCCCTTCGCTAGGACTTTTCCTGCACACTTAATGAGCATGTTAGATAAACATTACCTCTTAACTTTTGAACCCTTTGCCATTATCAAAACAAAAGTTTGACTTGGGTGTTGTCTGCACCAACAATCTCCCCCTTTTTGATTTATGGCAATCCGATACAAAAAGTTAAGTTAATCAAGACATTTGATATAACAGTTTTAGTTCCCTCCCCCTGGAAGGAATCTCCCCCTAGGTTTTTCAAAGGTTCGTGGGGTTTTGAAAAAATTTCTATGTCAACATGATGGAATTTATTTTTCAGAAACTTAGAACATTTTTCAAAAGATGATTTTAGAAAACTTAAACCAATTTTGGTTGAGTACTTTGGAAAAAATTTCCAGTCAATAATTTAGAGAATTTTCTAAAGAATTTTCAATCTCTTTAGTACTTTAGAGGCTTTATACTTAGAAACTTTTCTATTAGAGAAGTTTAGAAATAAGTACTTAGAGAATTTTTGAACATAGCTTAAGTACTTAGAAAATACTTTGAAAACTGCTTGGGTCAAGTACTTAGAATCAATTTTGAAAACTTTTTTTGATCAACTACTTTTGAACCAGTTTTGAGAAAACTAACTTAAGTATTTTAAAACCAGCTTTAGAAAAAAATTTAGCTTAAGTAATTTGAAAGTAGTTTTTAACAGACTTAGCTTAAATATTGAGAACAGCTTTGAAAAAAACTTAGTTTATGTATTGAAAACAGCTTTGAAAAAACTTAGCTTAAGTATTGAAAACAGTTTTGAAAAAACTTAGCTTAAGCTTTTTGAAGAAAGGATAAAGTTTTGAATTTTGAAAAAAAATTAAGCAAAATTTTAAAGCTTCTCTCCTTTCCTATCTCTCCCCCTTTGCCATATATCAAAAACAAGGCAAAATAAACTGCATAAGTATATAACAGAATAATGTGCTGTACTGAACCAATTCAATATATAAACTGAACCAAAGCAATTTCAATTATCTCTGTAGGGTCCTGTCTAACCCAATTAGCTACTTACTAACTGTTATAAACAGTAATTTTTGCTAGGGTTAGTCAAGTTAAGTGTTCTGTTTAAGTTAGATTTTCTAAATTGACACTTAACCTTATTGCTGTTTAATTTGTATTTAGTGCCCCAATTACTGCAAATGCACTGATCTACATCTTGAATTAAGGCAAAGACCTAAGCATCTCAACCCATTCTAGGTTATCAGTCAAAAGTACCCTAAAGTGCTTGTGAGATGCTGACTTCTAAATCTATAGGTGCATGCAATTCTAGGGTTAGGGCCTAGGCTAAGTCCATTTGCGAAAAAACTCTAGTTTTGAAGGGGTAGTTTTAAAATAAAACTAAGTCGAGAAATGATTTTTCAAACTAAGTAAAATTTGATTTTGAAATTAAGTAAAGCAGTTTTAAAAAAAAAATTTGAAACTGATTTTCAAATCAAGTAAAGCAGTAACAAAACCAAAAGTAGAGTTAACCTATTCTACTAAACATAATCCTAACTGCCTTCTTAGTGAGCTAAACTCAGGCTCAGGTAGGGGTTTGGTGAATATGTCAGCTAAGTTAGACTTAGAGTCTACATGCTTAAGGACTATTTTACCCCTGGCTACATGATCTCTTACAAAGTGGTGTTTAACTTCTATGTGTTTAGTTCTAGAATGTTGGATTGAGTTCTTAGTTAGATTAATTGAGCTTATATTATCAATGAAGACTTGAGTATGGGTGTAGTTAAGCTGAAAGTCCTTAAGAGTGTGCATCATCCATAGTAGTTGTGCTACACACTCTCCTAAGGCAACATACTCAGCTTCATTTGTGGATAGAGCATCATAGTGTTGTTTTCTGCTACACTAACTTACTAGACTATTTCCTAACAGTTGGCAGCTTCCACTTGTGCTCTTTCTATCTAATTTACAACCAGCATAGTTAGAATCCGAGTATCCTGATAAGTCAAAGGTTGAAGTCCTAGGATACCAAATCCCTACATTTAGGGTGCCCTTAACATATCTTAGTATTCTTTTTAGGGCTGCTAAGTGTGTTTCCTTAGCACGGGTTTGGTATCTAGCACACATACCTACAGCAAAAGGGATATCAGGTCTGCTGGCTGTAAGGTATAGTAGACTTCCAATCATACTTCTATAGAGTTTGAGGTCTACTGGTTTACCATCAGGGTCGCTATCTATTTTTATGTTGGTGGCTATAGGGGTACTTATGCTTTTAGAGTTATCCATTTTAAATTTCTTTATTAGTTCTTTAGCATATTTGGATTGATGGATATAGTTTCCATCCTTAGTTTGTTTAATTTGTAATCCTAGGAAAATGTTGAGCTCACCAACTAAGCTCATTTCAAATTCATTTTCCATTATTTTAACGAATTCTTTTAAAAAATTTGAGTTGGTGGACCCAAAGATTATGTCGTCAACGTAGATTTGGGCAATAAAGATTTCTATTCCTAGGGTTTTAATAAATAGGGTTGAATCGATTTGTCCTTGTTTAAATTCTTTAGAAATTAGGTAAGTTGATAAGCATTCATACCAGGCCCTAGGTGCTTATTTTAGTCCATAAAGTGCTTTAGTGAGTTTGTAAACATAGTCAGATCTTTCTAAGTCCTCAAACCCAGGGGGCTGTCCTACATAAAGCTCTTCCTTAATGAATCCATTTAGAAAAGCTGACTTTACATCCATTTGGTATAATTTGAATCCTTTATGGGATGCAAAGGCTAATAACATCCTAATGGACTCAAGTCTAGCTACCGGGACATAGGTTTCGTCATAATCTAACCCTTCTACTTGGTTGAATCCTTTCGCTACTAAGCGGGCTTTATTTCTGACTATCTCTCCTTGATCATTTAACTCATTCCTAAAAACCCACTTAGTGTCAATGACGGATTTGCCCTTAGGTTTAGGTACTAGTTCCCAGACTTGGTTTCTCTCAAATTGGGCTAACTCTTCTTGCATAGCTATGATCCAATCAGGATCAGGTAGAACTTCCTCTATAGTCTTAGGTTGAATTTTTTCCATTGTTATCTGACTAAGATTTCTATAGGAAGACCTAGTTCTGACTCCTAGAGTTGGATCACCCACAATTTGATCGGTTGGGTGACTGAGTATGGGTTTCTTGGTTTTTCTAGAACTTGGTTCAGCCTCAGGTCCGGCTGGTCAGTTTGGTTCACTATTTGATTCAACTATTTGAGTTGGTTCAATTATTGGTTCAATAGTTGGTTCAATTGACTCATTAGTTGGTTCAATAGTTAGTTCGTTTATGGGTTCAATTAAAGATTCAACAGCTTGTTCATTATCTTCTTGATCAGTATTTGATGAAGTTAGATCTGAATTATCAGATTTTGACTTAATTTCTTCATCAAATATTCGATTGGTTGTTTCTTCAATTTTTTAGTTTGTTTGTTGTAAACCCTATAGGCTCTACTTGTTGTTGAGTATCCTAAGAAGATGTCTGGGGTTGACTTAGATTGGAACTTACCTAGATAGTCCTTGGTGTTTAGGATATGGACTTTGCACCCAAAAACCCTTAGGTAGTGTAGGTTTGGAAGTCTATGGTAGTATAATTCATAGGGTGTTTTATTGTGTCGTTTGTTAATTAGTACCCTGTTTTAGATGTAGCAAGCCGTACTAATTGCTTCTGCCCAATATTGGTTAGCTAAGTTGAATTCATTGAGCATAGCCCTAGCGGCTTCCTGTATGGTTCTATTTTTTCTTTCGACTATCCCATTTTGCTAGGGGGTTCTAGGACACGAAAATTCATGTATATACCCATTTGCCTTACAAAATTCCTCAAATCGTTGATTTTCAAACTCTCCCCCATGGTCACTCCTAAGTCTTTTGATTTTAGAATCGTTTTGATTTTCAATTAACTTACAAAAGTCATTAACAGGTTCAGGGTTTCATCTTTGGTTTTTAGAAACCTAACCCAAGTAAACCTAGAGTAATCATCAACTATTACTAAGCAGTATCGGTTTCCGCTTAGTGACTTGGCTCCATGTGAATCAAATAGGTCAAGGTGCAAGAGCTCAAGTGTGGTTTGAGTTAGATCAGATTGAATTAGTTTGTGATTAGACCTAGTTTGTTTACCTTGATTACATGATTCACATATTATATTTTCATGGTTCTTAATTTTAGGAATACCTTTAATTAGGCCAAGTTGGGTGATTTTTGAAATAATTCTCAGGTTAGTGTGACCTAATGTCCTATGCCAGAGGTTTGATTGTTCTAACTGAGTTAACATGCATTTAGGTACTAGAGGTAGGTTTATAGTGTAAACATTATTTTTCCTAGTGCCCTTAAGCATGATTTCTGAGTCTTGCAGGTTTCTAATCAGGCAGTTAGAATTGTTAAAAGTAACTATATATCCAGAATCACATAATTGACTTATACTAAGCATGTTAAATTTAAAATTTTCAACCAAAAGAACTTTCTTAATAACAAAGTCAGATTTAAGTTCAATATTACCTGACCCAATCACTTTGAGTGTAGCATTGTTGCCAAATGCTATTGAGCCTAGGTTTTTGAGCTTGAGTTTGGTGAATTTCAATTTATCCCCAGTCATGTGTCTGGAGCAACCACTATCCAACATCCATTGGTCCAAATCTTTATGTTCCTACACATAAAGAGTTATGTTGATTTGGATCCAATTAGAATCAGGAATAGCTTAAATTGATTTTCACAGCCTAGTCTGTCTCACCCAAATCTAGGGTTATCAATTACGTTTGCCTTATGGGTTTTGTGAGACATGTTTTGGTAGATAGAATTATTTTGAAAAATTATGATTTATTTTTAAAAAAATCGAATTAATTTTGAAAATAGTTGATTTTGAAAAAAAGATGTTTGAATCTACAATTAACTGAAAATTTGTATTAGATTTGAATTTGAATTTCAAAAATCGGCTTCCAGGTCTTGGCGAGGCACTAGGCCATCTTTGGCCGTAGCCTTATTGGATCATCGACCCTTTCCTTGACAAAGCCTTTTAATGAAATTTTATTTTCAAAATTATTTTTTGAAAAAATTCTGATCTAACTAGTTTGGGACTTGGATCGGTAGCTTCAGCTAGTTTCACCAGTCTAAAGAGACCAAGTAGAGTATACTTGACCTTATTAAAATTGGCTTCCCTAATGTACTATCATCTCACTGCCACACAATACTATGTTGTTCAAATTTCAATTAATTGATTGAGTCCTTATTCTAACCATTCCTAAGTCTAAGCTATTGGGACTGGGTGCATGTTGACATGGATGCGGGTTCGTAATTTTAAATTTTAATTACGTGCAGCGGAAGATTTAGCATAAATAATTTCCCAAATTATTTAACCGTACATCTAAGCATGCAATCTTATATTATGTAGACATGATCATATATTAAAATTTTGCAGAAAGTAAACTAATTTACTTAATAGCTCGCGTAACTCGAAGGAAGGGACGAGATCCAACCGTAATGTCCCTTGGAAGCTCCGCCTCTATTCGCGTCCACGGCGAGTTTTCTTCGGGATGACTTCGCAAAGCCACAAGTTTCGTGCCGACAAGAACTACTAGATTCTCCAAAGGCACGACAAGAATACCAAGAGAGAGATGGAAAGACTAACCACCAAACGAAGAACGGAATCAAGATTCCAGGAGGAAGGAAGGAGTTGCGCCCGCTTCTTCGTCTTCTTCGGCAGCTTCTTGGTGGTGGAAGCTCACGGCAATAAAAGGGAGGGCTTCTAGGGACGGCGGCACTAGAAGAGGGAGAGGGAGAGAAGGAGAGAGAGAGAGGGCTTATTTCTAGATCTCTTGAATTAAGAATCAACCCTTGCCTTGGTTCCTTTATATAGTAGCCTCTCTACCGCCAAGTCTCCTTTTTATGGAATAAATTTTCATAAGAAATTTATCATATAAATTTTTCTATGAATTATTCCATCATGCCAAGTTTTTATCATAATTTAATTTACAATAAAAACAACCATGTCTCCCTTTTCTTATGGAAAGAAATTTCTTTATATAAACTTCTTTATATAAATTTCTTTATATAAATTTCTTTATCATGGTAAATCAATCTATTATTGATTTTATAAAATAAAATAAATCAATCCATGGTTCATTTTAATTTCCATGAAAAATTAATCCGTTTATATAAATTTCTTTATATAAATTTCTTTATCCATAATTTTATAAAACAAACCACACTCGGTTTATTTTATAATTTGAACCAAACAATTTGGTTCTCCCCTTTTAATGTGGCCGGCCAAACAAAGAGGGTGGGAACCCTCTTTGGCCGGCCAAACCCAAGCCATGACCTCACGAATTAAACTCATTTAATTCATTCAATAAGTCTTCAAAAGACTTAACCATTTTATGCTTCTGATGCGTCTCTGAAAATTCAGATTCGACTTATCTCTCTTGATCGGAAAATCCAATTTTCAACTCATTTTAAATCCCTCGGATTACTCATAGTGCGTGTGACTAAATAGGCTTTCGATTTATGTTGGCCGTCTATAATTCATCAATTATACAACGATCATGAGTGGCACCTAGTAGTACATCATGATCCCCAATGAATCGAAAGATCAACGGTTGACCTCAGAAATTATTCTGAAACCCTTCAGCAGCTCTAATGAATCGTGCCTCATTCCCTTCACCATCTTATACCCACTTGGTTCAGGACATGGTCTATGTGTGTCAGTCCCCACTAGGCTGACTACGTCACACCTAGCCCAAGTAATATTTTTCTCGTCATACAGATTCTAATTACTCTCATGTATCTGAGAGATTCATACTCTGAACATGTGATGCTCTGGACAGAGGCTTCGAGTAACAATCCGACGATAGGCCTTGGGTATACATCTCCTCGCAAGGAGTGGTGAATCCTTTGTAGGCTGTTCAAACATCTTCGGGCACTTCGGCTTATACCCAACCATCCTGGGTACACACCTCCTTGGAGATGCTTGCTTAAGATGTCAAAGTATAAGTCTTCATGACCAAGATGACTTGAACACCGCAAGTCAAAGGGACATCGCACTTAAGCTGCAGTAAGAACTTCATTGACATATCTATATGTAGATTACCATATGAAGTTTTACAGCCAGTCACTCCAATGAACTAGTTCCCTTAACTAGAATTCATGTTTATCTCCGGACATCCCAATGTCACCAGCCAGTGAGAATCAGCTGATTAGAGAATAACCCATGCTAGTCTCAACAGAATTGATAGTGTCCATATTTATCAATTCATCGACTAGGGACAATTTCAATACTTCACAATTGCACATGTAGAGATAATCACTAGTTGTGAATTCATCACAAATTCTCTCATGCTGTGAATTGTATTGCGGACATTCAGTAAATGAGTTTAAGATCTCAATCAAATACATAAACATGTATACTCAAATAGTGAATATTCATTTATTAAAATAAATGTAACAATCATAAGGCGATTGCCTTAGGACACTTCTCTCATATCACTAACAAACTCCCACTTGGCCTAATGCCAATCTCTACGGTATCCAATACCACAGGCTCTAACATGACCCTCAAACTTGCTTTGAGGCAAGGCCTTAGTTAAAGGATCCGCTAAATTCCTTTCAGTGGGAATTTTCTCAATTTGTATATCATTCCTACTTATAATCTCTCTGATCAGATGATAGCGGCGAAGCACATGTTTGGATCGCTGATGAGACCTTGGTTCCTTTGCTTGTGCAATAGCTCCATTGTTATCGCAGTAAACCGGTATTGTTTCATCAATGGTTGGAACCACACCAAGTTCTGTGACAAACTTCTTGATCCAGACTGCTTCCTTTGTTGCTTCCGAAGCTGCGATATATTCCGCTTCCGTGGTAGAATCCGCTACAGTGTCTTGCTTGGAACTCTTCCAATTTATTGCACCTCCATTTACAATAAATACGTATCCGGACTGAGATTTGGAGTCATCCTTATCTGTCTGGAAACTGGCATCTGTATACCCACGTATTATCATATCACCTTCTCCATATATTAAGAATACATCCTTAGTTCTTCATAAGTACTTAAGGATTGTCTTAACAGTCACCCAATGATCCATTCCTGGATCAGATTGGTATCTGCTTGTGACGCTCAGAGCATATGATACATCGGGCCTAGTACATAACATAGCATACATGATAGATCCTATCGCGGATGCATAAGGAATCTTATTCATGCAAATCCTCTCGTCTTCTGTGCGCGGACACATAGACTTTGAAAGGTTGATCCCATGCCTGATGGGAAGGTAACCTTTCTTGGATTCCGACATGCTAAACCTTTTTAGCACTCGGTCTATATATCTAGACTGTGAAATACCAAGCAATCATTTTGATTTATCTCTATAGATTCTAATCCCAAGGATATAGGTTGCTTCTCCCAGGTCTTTCATGGAGAAAGTTTTGGACAACCAAATTTTAACCGACTGTAAAACTAATATATCGTTTCCTATAAGTAATATGTCATCGACATATAATACTAGGAATATGACTGCACTCCCACTAACCATCTTGTACACACAAGGTTCGTCAAGATTTTGTGAGAAATCAAACTCTTTGATTGTCTCATCAAAACGGATGTTCCAGCTCCTGGATGCTTGCTTCAGTCCATATATGGATTGTCGAAGCTTGCATATTTTGGTTTTATCAACCGTTGTGAAACCTTCAGGTTGTATCATGTATACATTCTCAAGCAGGTTTCCATTAAGGAAAGCTGTTTTCACATCCATTTGTCATATCTCATAATCATAATGAGCTGCTATGGCCAGGAGCATCCGAATGGATTTAAGCATAGCTACTGACGAATAGGTTTCGTCATAATCAATTCCTTGTTTCTGACGATATCCTTTTGCCACTAATCTAGCCTTAAAGGTAACAACATTACCTTCCATGTCGGTTTTCTTCATGAAAACCCACTTGCACCCTATGGGCTTAATCCCTTCAGGTGGGTTAACCAAGTCCCATACTTGATTTTCGTACATGGAATCCATTTCCGACTTCATGGCTTCAAGCCATTTGTCCCTTTCTGAACTTTTCAGAACATCTTCATAACTGATAGGTTCGTCATCGCTAATGAGTAACAAGTCGTTCGATTCACTTATGAGAAATCCGTATCTCTCTGGAATATTGCGTGTCCTATCAGACCTACGAAGAGGTGGTGTTGTTTTAGGTTCAACTGATAGCTCATCATCATGAGTTCTCGGTTGAGGGTCTAGACTAGGTGTCTCTGTAATGTCTATTGGAGTTTCTTGAACTTCTTCATGTTCAATATTACTCCCACTATTTTCTTGTAAAAGAAATTCTTTTTCTAGAAACACAGCATGCCTTGAAACAAACACCTTTTGTTCCAAGGGATGATAGAATTGGTAACCTTTTGTTTCCTTAGGGTATCCAATAAATAGACATTTATCAGACTTAACATCCAATTTGTCTGATACAGTCTGCTTCACATAAGCAGGACAACCCCATATTTTAAGGTGAGTTAAATGAGGTTTCTTACTATTCCACGTCTCATATGGAGTAGTAGAGACTACCTTGGTCGGGACTCTGTTTAGCAAGTAAACAGCTGTCTTAAGTGCATAGCCCCAAAAGGATTTTGGAAGAGTTGCATGGTTCATCATAGATCTAACCATGTCCATCAAGGTTTGGTTACGCCTCTCAGATACACCATTATGCTGTGATGTATATGGCGGAGTCCATTGAGACAATGTCTCATTATCCCTAAGATAATCTTGAAACTCTTGACTTAAGTATTCACCACCCCGATCGGATCGAAGTATCTTAATACTTTTGCCAAGCTGTTTCTCTACTTCATTTCTGAACTCTTTGAATTTCTCAAAAGCTTCAGATTTGTGTTTCATTAAGAACACATACCCGAATCGTGAGTGATCATCGATAAAGGTAATGAAGTAGCTATAGCCTCCTTGTGCAAGAGTTGACATTGGTCCACATACATCAGTATGTATTAGACCAAGCAATTCTCCCACTGGTTTACCTTTTCCGGAAAAGGGTAATTTGGTCATCTTGCCTTTTAAGCATGATTCGCATGTATCAAATGAACCGGGTTCAAATGATTTCAGAATTCCACATCGGTGTAATTTGGTCATGCGTTTCTTACTTACATGGCCAAGACGACAATGCCACGTATAGGAGTCTATTTGATTATCTATTCGAGCACGTTTGTTGCTAACTTCGATATTGAAAATGTCACCGGATAAATCTAACGTGTAGATACCATTGCATAAAGTTCCGGTCCCATAAAGAACACCATTTAAAGTTATGTAACAGCAATTGTTACTAAAAGTTAAATGGTAACCCTTTTCATTCAAGCATGAAATAGATACAATGTTCTTTATTAACGAAGGAAATAACAATTATCCAATTCTAAGACAAGTCCAGTAGGGAGCTTTAGCAAATATGTTCCGATGGCAATAGCAGCAATCTTTGCTCCATTTCCAACTTGCAAATTTGCTTCTCCCTTGACGAGTCTTCTTCTATTCCTTAGCCCCTGTATGTCATTACATATATGTGAGCTACACCCAGTATCAAATACCCAGGTGTACGAGGAAATAGAGTGACATTCAATAACGAAGATGCCTGAAGAGGATGGGGCATCGGATGCCTTCTTCTTCAAGGACTCAAGATAAACCTTGTAGTTTCTTCGCCAGTGGCCCTCCTTGCCACAATGATGGCAAGTGCCTTTTGGTGCTTTTTCAATCCTTTTGTCCTTAGTTAACTTATTGGTGTCCAAAATGGAACGCAAATTCAGAGAAGACATGATCAAGTGATTATCCTAGAAATACAAATTGAGCTTATGTGAGAAGAATGATAAAGAATGCATCAACATACATTAATTAAATCTTATTTATTTTTTGAATTGAATAACCCTTTTTATCAATTCGGGAGATCGTAGGATCATCTCCAAATAGGTTGATATCCAACCATAGATAAGAACAACCATGGCTGTGGCCATCAAGTTATTCTTAGCTATGAAGGTAGGTAATTTTACGGATTACATATCACATATATGTAACTACCACTTTATGCTATCAACTAATTGAATGTTTGCATAAATCATTGGGTTGTTAACTCATTAACAAGTATGCAACAATATACATAGCACCCAACTGCACCTCTCTTTACATCGACCTTGGCGGTGGCACAACAAATCGATGCTCCAAGCTTAAGGCTGACCCATTAATCAAGAAATAGTTTTAATATGGTTGGAGCTCATTCAACCGTTTAGTCAGGCTTGGATGTGTCCAACAACCAAAACTAAGGATTGACCTCTGACTCCAACTATATTAATCATAAACTAATTCCATGGTTTGAACATGTCGAGGTTCAAGCCGGGCATGGATGTGTCCATCAACCCAAACGAGAAACAAAACTCCGGTTCTAACCATATTAATGGAAGGTGTTGGCCTTAATATTTTGTAAGGGGTTTTGGGTCTCATCCTTTTCTTTTAAGCACATTCATGACATATAATTATGTCATGTTCTAACGATTTCCTTAATAAAGTATGTATGTGACTTAATTTATCAAGTCTCATTAATTGAATTAGGAACCGGATTTCCTAATTCTTATTTCACACTTTATTCAAGGAATTGTTTTGGGAAATAATTTCCTAAATTGTCATAATCAATTTCGGAAATAATATGTTTAAGACTTTGATTTCTCTAAATCAAATCTTATTAAATTAAGAGACAGATTCCCTTAATTCAACCGCATATTATTTTCATGAAAATCTTATTTAAGGAAATATACTCTATAGGAAACAATTTTCCTAATTAATTTTGGAGACAATAATATGTAAGAGCATCACCTTTAAATCAAATAAGGAAATTATCGTTTGAGAATCACCTCAAAATTTTTCAAGATTTGATCACATATTTTATTTATGAAAAATTAATATCAATAAATAACTTAATTTGGACGGCTCCCCGAGGCTCAATCCAAAATAAGAATTTATTGATAATATAATTTGGATGGCTCCCCGAGGCTCAATCCAAATTAAACATTTGACAATTTAAATTCAATTTAGGAAATATAATTATATCAACTAACTTTAAATTGGACGGCTCCCCGAGGCTCAATCCAAAATAAAGAATTTTGTAAATAATTTAATTTCCAATTATGAATTTAAATGCCAATTAATATTCCATAATTTGTCTAGACTTTCTCGAAAGAAAGTGCCCAAAATTGCGAGCTTTCCATAAATGGAAAGTTTCCAAAAATAAAATTTTCAGAATAATTGTAAGTTTCTGGTACAAAGAAAACTTATGTATTTCCAAAATTGGAAAATTTCTAAAATAGAAAATTTCTAAAATTGGAAAGTTTCCAAAAATGGAAAGCTTTCACAATTATCATAAAATTTCAGAAATAGGGATATTTCAAAAGTTTGCGAAATTTCATGAGGATTTCCAAACTTTGAAATTCCTAAATCTAAAATTTAACATAATTGGAAAGTTTCCATAATTGAAAAATTTTCCAAAATTGAGATCATGACAAAATTTTCCGCAAAATAATTATATGATTATGTCGAACACTAACCGGCTCTGATACCACTGTTGGGACCGGGTGCATGTTGACATGGATGCGGGTTCGTAATTTTAAAATTTAATTATGTGCAGCGGGAGATTTAGCATAAATAATTTCCCAAATTATTTAACCGTACATCTAAGCATGCAACCTTATATTATGTAGACATGATCATATATTAAAATTTTGCAGAAAGTAAACTAATTTACTTAATAGCTCGCGTAACTCGAAGGAAGGGACGAGATCCAACCGTAGCGTCCCTTGGAAGCTCCGCCTCTATTCGCGTCCATGCCGAGTTTTCTTCGGGATGACTTTGCAAAGCCACGAGTTTCGTGCCGACAAGAACTACTAGATTCTCCAAAGGCACAACAAGAATACCAAGAGAGAGATGGAAAGACTAACCACCAAACGTAGAACGAAATCAAGATTCCGGGAGGAAGGAAGGAGTTGCGCCCGCTTCTTCTTCTTCTTCGGCAGCTTCTTGGTGGTGGAAGCTCACGGCAATAAAAGGGAGGGCTTCTAGGGACGGCGGCACTAGAAGAGGGAGAGGGAGAGAAGGAGAGAGAGAGAGAGCTTATTTCTAGATCTCTTGAATTAAGAATCAAGTCTTGCCTTGGTTCCTTTATATAGTATCCTCTCTACCGCCAAGTCTCCTTTTTATGGAATAAATTTTCATAAGAAATTTATCATATAAATTTTTTTATGAATTATTCCATCATGCCAAGTTTTTATCATAATTTAATTTACAATAAAAACAACCATGTCTCCCTTTTCTTATGGAAAGAAATTTCTTTATATAAACTTCTTTATATAAATTTCTTTATATAAATTTC
Source organism: Boesenbergia rotunda (assembly GCA_024364735.1). Taxonomy (NCBI): domain Eukaryota; kingdom Viridiplantae; phylum Streptophyta; class Magnoliopsida; order Zingiberales; family Zingiberaceae; genus Boesenbergia; species Boesenbergia rotunda. Next base: position 100,826 of record JAGFNQ010002122.1, read on the forward strand.
TTTAGATAAATTTCTTTATCATGGTAAATCAATCTATTATTGATTTTATAAAATAAAATAAATCAATCCATGGTTCATTTTAATTTCCATGAAAAATAAATCCGTTTATATAAATTTCTTTATCCATAATTTTATAAAACAAACCGCGCTCGGTTTATTTTATAATTTGAACCAAACAATTTGGTTCTCCCCTTTTAATGTGGCCGGCCAAACAAAGAGGGTGGGAACCCTCTTTGGTCGGCCAAACCCAAGCCATGACCTCATGAATTAAACTCATTTAATTCATTCAATAAGTCTTCAAAAGACTTAACCATTTTATGCTTCCGATGCGTCTCTGAAAATTCAGATTCGACTTATCTCTCTTGATCGGAAAATCCAATTTTCAACTCATTTTAAATCCCTCGGATTACTCTAGTGCGTGTGACTAAATAGGCTTTCGATTTATGTTGGCCGTCTATAATTCATCAATTATACAACGATCATGAGTGGCACCTAGTAGTACATCATGATCCCTAATTAATCGAAAGATCAATGGTTGACCTCAGAAATTATTCTGAAACCCTTCAGCAGCTCTAATGAATCGTGCCTCATTCCCTTCACCATCTTATACCCACTTGGTTCAGGACATGGTCTATGTGTGTCAGTCCCCACTAGGCTGACTACGTCACACCTAGCCCAAGTAATATTTTTCTCGTCATACAGATTCTAATTACTCTCATGTATCTGAGAGATTCATACTCTGAACATGTGATGCTCTGGACAGAGGCTTCGAGTAACAATCCGACGATAGGCCTTGGGTATACATCTCCTTGCAAGGAGTGGTGAATCCTTTGTAGGCTGTTCAAACATCTTCGGGCACTTCGGCTTATACCCAACCATCCTGGGTACACACCTCCTTGGAGATGCTTGCTTAAGATGTCAAAGTATAAGTCTTCATGACCAAGATGACTTGAACACCGCATGTCAAAGGGACATCGCACTTAAGCTGCAGTAAGAACTTCATTAACATATCTATATGTAGATTACCATATGAAGTATTATAGCCAGTCACTCCAATGAACTAGTTCCCTTAACTAGCATTCATGTTTATCTCCGGACATCTCAATGTCATCAGCCAGTGAGAATCAGCTGATTAGAGAATAACCCATGCTAGTCTCAACAGAATTGATAGTGTCTGTATTTATCAATTCATCGACTCGGGACAATTTCAATACTTCACAATTGCACATGTAGAGATAATCACCAGTTGTGAATTCATCACAAATTCTCTCATGCTGTGAATTTTATTGCGGACATTCAGTATATGAGTTTAAGATCTCAATAATATACATAAACATGTATACTCAAATAGTGAATATTCATTTATTAAAATAAATGATTACAATCATAAGGCGATTGCCTTAGGACACTTCTCTCATATCACTAACATAAGCATGGTAAATTGTAGAAATTAAATAAACAAGCAATCATGCAATTTGAAAGCAAAAATTGAATTTTATCTAACAATAAATATTATTTTTAATTTGGCTCCCCCTGCACTAAAGCCACGATAATGGTTTGGCAAGATGTGAATCTTGTCCTTGGGGATCCAATACTGATTTGATCCAGTTTGTTTGTTCAGGCACAGTTTGGGTACCTATGCCTGAACTTTAGGTCTGGACTGGTTAAGTACAACATAGTAGGATCTTTGTCTAGATTTGGTTCTATAGCCTAGTCCGGATCGATTTAGAACCGACTTCTGTTTTCCAAGAATCATATCAAGACCCTTGGAACCAGAAGTAAATCGTTCTAAAGTAGCTCTAAGATCCTTAACTTGAGTTTTCAAGAAATAGTTCTCTGATTCAAGTTTTTCAACTTGATCAGAGGTTCCTTCTTGAACCTTCTCAATTAAGGGTTCAGAGTCTGCTCTATCTTTCAGGAGTTTTACCTCCTGTCTGAGAGATTCGACTCGAAATTTAGCTTTCGCCAAATCTCGAGAAAGATAGGAGATTAATTCATTTAATTGACTTCTTGAAAAACCACTTACAGTTATTTCGTCGTCCTACGAGAATGTAAGTTTGCCGTCATCCGGTTCTGTTTCTGACTCGGTCTCGATTTCTTCTGAGGCGGTTAGTATGAGCAGGTTCGACTGTGGGACCTCTTCTTCGGAGGAGGAGGAGGATTCGTCTCACGTTGCCTGAAGTGCCTTCTTCTTTCTTGTCTTCTTGGCTTCTTTTAGGTTGGGGCATTCAGTCTTGTAGTGACCCTTCTTCTTGCACTCGTAACAGGTCACGTTGGGTTTGTTCTTCTCATTTGAGGGTTCAGCTGGTTCTTCCTTTCTCCGGCTGGCTTTCCTTCTGTTGGTCTGGTTTTTTAGCTCTTTATAATAGTCTCGGGCTAGCCGAACCAACTTAGGCCGATTTCCCTCGCTGTCTTCTGAGTCTGAATCTGAATCAGACTCGAGTGCAGGTTGAGGCTTCTTCTTGATTGTTTTTCCAGCTTTACCTGCAACAAAGGCAATGTCTTTCTCGGCCAGATTGCAGTTAGTCTGCTCATGTAATTCAAGTTCAGAAAAAAGCTCATCTAACTTGATTTTGGAAAGATCCTTAGAAACTTTGTAAGCATCTATCATAGATGCCCACAAGGTGATTCTTGGGAAAGCGTTAAGGGCATACCTTATTAGGTCACGGTTTTCTACCTTGTGACCAATGGTGTGTAGACCGTTCATCAGCTCCTGAATTCTGGCGTGGTGCTGAGCTGCTGATTTGCCGTTGTTCATTTTGATGGTGTACAACTTGTTCATCAGAAGGTCCCTCTTGCTGATTCGGGTGTCGGAGGTTCCTTCGTGTAGTTCAATCAGCTTATCCCAGAGTTCTTTGGCGCTGTTGAATGGACCCACCCGGTTCAGCTCCTCTTTGGTTAGGCCGCATTGGAGTGTTTGGGTCGCTTTGGCATCGGCTTCTATTTTCTTTTTGAGTGCAGTGTCCTATTCAGTGTAAGACTATTGTACTCCGTCAGCATTCCTTGGTATTTCTAGTCTGGACTGGATGATTATCCACATGTCCACCTGAGTTTTCAGGTGGACCTCCATTCTGCTCTTCCAGTAGGAGAAGTCCTCCCCACAGAAGAGCGGTGGTCTTGCGGTGCTGAAGCCTTCTTGCATGGCCATTAAGGATTTTATCTGAAAAAGATAGAAAAGAAAGAAAAACTCTGTCCCAAGACTTGGTCTTGGATTAGCAGTGCGGGATAAAAAGAAATAATTTTCGAGAGATGTTGCACCGGTCTCGATTAATGAAAAAAAATTCAAAAAATAAAATAATTCAAAGAAAATCCGAAAAATTCTCAAACTGATGGTTACACCAAATTTGAGCTTTCTTGCTCTGATACCACATGTTGGATCGAGAGAAACGATAGAGGGGGGGGTGAATATCGTTAAACGATTCGGATTGAAAAAGAGAATACGCTGCGGAAAAATTAAAACTAAACAACACACAAACACCAAGATTTTACTTGGTTCGGAGTCGCGGTCGGCTCCTACTCCAAGGCCCACGGTCGTTGACTGTTTACTGCGGGCAATTCTATATGTGTGCAAAACAGTTTACAAACAGATATTACAATTGCAGTACAGTAAACTTAAAAGGACAGCTCTTCGTTACCGACGTCCGTTGTGGAATGTATCTCGGAGCAGAGGGGCGTCGTCGGCGCATGTATCTCGAGTTGGGAGGTTTCCAGAGCAAAGTGTTTGAGTAGAAGAGCGTATTGGCTTTGGAAGCAGTTGTTGTTGAAGCTTTGGGTCGAGGGGCCTTTTATAGCCTCCCGGGGCGCCCTGAACGTTGGGGGCGCCCCCCCCCCCCCCCACGTGTCATCCGATCCGAGAGGATCTCGGTCAGCCCTTATCCCACTCGAATAGGGCTGAGAGTTGACTGTGGGGCCGCCCGGGACGCTGGGGGCGCCCTGGTTGACTCGTTCCGCTGGCTTCTCGGCTGGATAAGTCTTATCCGCTTCGTTGGCTTAAGCCCAGGGCGCCCTGGTGCACTGGGGGGCGCCCCGCCCAGTAAGCTACCGAAACACTTCTTTGCTTAACTTGTTTTGTATTGGCCTTGGGGGCGCCCGGGACACTGGGGGCGCCCTACTCAGCTGTTGCCTCTCTCCTTTGATGCGTTCTGAGCTGCAGAAACTCATTCCTTCGGTCCTGCATCTAGGGTTAGTCCAAAACAACATAAAGCAATAATGTTAGTGAGTCTTACAGCCGTAGCTGTCTTGGTTCTGACTTTGGGTCTCCAAACTGGAGCCCTAGGTCGAACCGACGCCTACTGTTCCCTCGACGGGGAACGCGTCCTCACCTACTCCTCTTAGGAGAATTTACTTGTTGCCAACCGGCTCCTCCGGTTGGTTTTTTGCCCAGCAGTCCTTCGCCAGGTCTTCAGTACCAAGCAATCCTTCGCCTAGTGCCCAGCAGTCCTTCGCCAGGTCTTCGTATCCTGGCATTCCTTCGCCAGGTGCCTAGCAGTCCTTCGCTAGGTCTTTGTATCCTGGCATTCCTTCGCCAGGTGCCTAGCAGTCCTTCGCTAGGGCTTTGTATCCTGGCAGTTCTTCGCCAGGTGCCTAGCAGTCCTTCGCTAGGGCTTTGTTTCCTGGCAGTCCTTCGCCATGTGCCTAGCAGCCCTTCGCTAGGACTTTTCCTGCACACTTAATGAGCATGTTAGATAAACATTACCTCTTAACTTTTGAATCCTTTGCCATTATCAAAACACAGGTTCGACATGGGTGCTGTCTGCACCAACACATTCAACAGTGCAAAGGAACTTTGGGGTAAGTTAATTGAGTTGCACGAAGGAACTTCCGACACCCGAATAAGCAAGAGGGACCTATTGCTAAACAATCCCTACACTATCAAAATGAACGACGGCGAGTCAGCAGCCCAGCTCTATGCTAGAATCCAGGAGTTGATGAACGGTCTACACACAATCGGTCACAAGATAGAGAACCGTGACTTGATCAGGTATACCCTTAACGCTTTCCCGAGAAATACTTTGTGGGCATCTATGGTAGATGCGTACAAAGTTTCAAGGGATCTCTCTAAAACAAATTAGATGAGTTGTTTTCTGAACTTGAATTACATGAGCAGACTAACTGCACCTTGGCCGAGAAAGGCATTACTTTTGTTGCAGGTAAAACTAGAAAGATGACCAAGAAGAAGCCTCAACCTGCACCCGAGTCTGACTCAGACTCAGACTCAGACTCAGAAGACAGCGAAGGAGATCGACCCAAGCTGGTTCGGCTAGCCCGGGACTACTACAAGCAGCTGAAAAATCAGACCAACAGAAGGAAAGCCAGCCGAAGAAAGGAAGAGCCAGCTGAACCTTCAAATGAAAAGACCAAACCAAATGTGACCTGCTACGAATGCAAAAAGAAGGGTCACTACAAGACAGAATGCCCCAATCTGAAGGAGACGAAGAAGACAAGAAGGAAGAAGGCCCTTCAAGCAACATGGGACGAGTCTTCCTCCGATGAAGAAGAAGAGGCCCCGCAATTGAACCTGCTCGCCCTGACTGCTTCAGAAGAAATCAAGACCAGATCAGAATTGGAGTCGGACGACGGAAAACTCACATTTTCAGAGGACGGCAAAATCACTGTATGTGGATTTTCTAGAGTTCAATTATCAGAGTTAATTGCTTATCTATCTCACGACTTGGCGAAAGCAAAAATCCGAGTCGAATCCCTCCGACAGGAAGTAAAACTCCTGAAAGAGGGAGCTGACTCTAGATCCTTAACTGACAAGGTTCAAGAAGGAACCTCTACTCAAGTTGAAAAACTTGAGAAAGAGAACTCCTTCTTGAAAACTCAAGTCAAGGACCTTAGAGCAGCATTGGAACGTTTCACTTCGGGTTCCAAGGGTCTTGACATGATCCTTGGAAAACAGAAGTCCGTTCTAAATCGATCCGGATTAGGGTATCGAACCAAGGCTAGACAAAGGTCATATTATGGTGTATTGAATCAGTCTAGACCCAAAATTCAGGCATGGGTACCCAAACTGTGCCTGAACAACCAAGTTGGACCAAATCAGTATTGGATCCACAAGGACAAAATTCATATCTTGCCTATCATTACCATGACTTTAGTCCAGGGGGAGCCAACTTAAAAACCATTTTTATAGTTAAATGAATTTCTTTTCTTGTTTTAAATTGCATGATTGTTTGTCTATTTATTTTCTGTAATTTACCATGCTTAGACCTAGGACTGGTTAGACTAAGGACTAAACCAATTAACTGAAATTTAAACAACATAGTATTGGGTGGCGGTGAGATGATAGTACGTTAGGGAAGCCTTTTCTAATAAGGTCAAGTATACACTACTTGGTCTTTTTAGACTGGTGAAACTGGCCAAAGCTACCGATCCAAGACCCAAGCTAGTTAGACCAGAATTTCTCAAAAAGTAACCTTGAAAATGAAATTTCACTAAAAGGCTTTGTCAAGGAAAGGGTTGATGATCCAATAAGGCTACGACCAATGAAGGCCTTGTGCCTCGCCAAGACCTGGAAGCCAATTTTTGAAATTCAAATTCAGTTTACTCTTTGTCAAATTCGAATCTAACACAAATTTTCAGTTAATCTTAGATTCAAATATTCTTTTTCAAAATAAATTCAAAACTAATTGTTTTCAAAATTAATTTAACTTTTCAAAATTAATTATGGTCTTTCTAATTACTTCTACTTAAAAATTGTCTCACAAGAACCTATAAGTTAACGCGATTGATAACTCTAGATTGGGTGAGACAGACTAGGTTGTGAAAATCAATTTAAGCTATCCTTAATTCTAATTGAATCCAAATCAACAAAACTCTTTATGTGTAGGAACATAAAGATTTGGACCAATGGATGTTGGATAGCAGCTGCTCCAGACACATGACTGGGGATAAATTGAAATTCACCAAACACAAGTTCAAGAACCTAGGCTCAGTAGCATTTGGCAACAATGCTACACTCAAGGTCATTCGGTCAAGTAACATTGAACTCAAATCTGATTTTGTCATTAAAAAGGTTCTTTAAGTTTAACTTGCTCAGTATAAGTCAATTGTGTGATACTGGCTATGTAGTTACCTTTACCAACTCTAACTGCCTAATTAGAAACTTGCAAAACTCAGAAATCATGCTTAAGGGCACTAGGAAAAATAATGTTTACACTATAAACCTACCCTTAATACCTAAATGCTTCTTAACTCAGTTAGAAGAATCAAACCTCTGGCATAGGAGATTAGGTCACACTAATCTAAGATTAATTTCAAAAATCACCCAACTTGGTCTAATTAAAGGAATACCAAAAATTAAGAACCATGAAAACTTGATATGTGAATCATGCAACCAAGGTAAACAATCCAGGTCTAACCACAAACAAATTCAATCAGATCTAACTCAAACCACACTTGAGCTCCTGCACCTTGACCTATTTGATTCACATGGAGCCAAGTTACTAAGCGGAAACCAGTACTGCTTAGTAATTATAGATGATTACTCTAGGTTTACCTGGGTTAGGTTCCTAAAGACCAAAGATGAAACCCTAAACCTATTTAGTGATTTTTGTAAGTTAATTGAAAATCAAAATGATACCAAAATCAAGACTTAGGAGTGATCACGGGGGAGAGTTTGAGATTCAACGGTTCGAGGAATTTTGTAGAATAAACGGGTATATATACGAATTTTCGTGTCCTAGAACCCCCCCCCCCCCCAGCAAAATGGGATAGTCGAACGAAAAATAGAACCCTACAGGAAGCCGCTAGGACTATGCTCAATGAATTCAACCTAGCTAACCAATTTTGGGCAGAAGCAATTAGTACGGCTTGCTATATCCAAATAGGGTCCTAATTAACAAACGACATAATAAAACTCCTTATAAATTACTACCATAGACTTCCAAACCTACATTACCTAAGGGTCATTGGATGCAAAGTGCATATTCTAAACACCAAGGACTATCTAGGTAAATTCCAATCTAAGTCAACCCCAGGGGTCTTCTTAGGATATTCAACAACAAGTAGGGTCTATAGGGTTTACAACAAAAAGACTAACAAAATTGAAGAAACAACAAATCTAATATTTGATGAAGAAATTAATTCAAAATCTGATAATCCATATCTAAATCCATTAAATAGTGAACATGAAGATAATGAACAAATTGTTGAACCACTAATTGAACCCCTAAATGAACTAACTATTGAACTAACTATTGAACCAACTATTGAGTCAATTGAACCAACCCAAATAGTTGAACCAAATACTGAGCCGAACCTTCCAGCCGGACCTGAGGCTGAACCATGTTCTAGAAAAACCAAGAAACCCAGACTCAGTCACCCAACTGATCAAATTATGGGTGATCCAACCTTAGGAGTCAGAACTAGGTATTCCTATAGAAATCTTAGTCAGATTGCACTGATTTCAAAAATTAAACCTAAGACTATAGAGGAAGCCTTACCTGATCCTGATTGGATCATAGCGATGCAAGAAGAGTTAGCCCAATTTGAAAGGAACCAAGTCTGGGAGCTAGTACCTAAACCTGAGGGCAAATCTATTATTGACACTAAGTGGGTTTTTAGGAATAAGCTAAATGATCAAGGAGAAATAGTTAGAAATAAAGCCCGCTTAGTAGCCAAAGGGTTTAGTCAAGTCGAAGGGTTAGACTATGGCGAAACCTATGCCCTAGTAGCTAGACTTGAGTCCATTAGGATGTTGTTAGCCTTTGCATCCCATAAAGGATTTAAACTCTACCAAATGGATGTAAAGTCAGCTTTTCTAAATGGATTTATTATGGAAGAAGTCTATGTAGGACAACCCCCTGGTTTTGAGGACTTAGAAAAACCTGACCAGGTTTACAAACTCACTAAAGCACTATATGGACAAAAACAAGCACCTAGGGCCTGGTATGAACGTCTATCAACCTACCTCATTTCTAAGAAATTTAACCAGGGACAAATTGACTCAACCCTATTTATTAAGACCTTAGAAAAAGAAATCTTTATTGCCCAAATCTACGTCGATGATATAATCTTTGGATCCACCAACTCAAATTTCTTAAAAGAATTTGTTAAAATAATGGAAAATGAATTCGAAATGAGCTTAGTTGGTGAGCTCAACTTCTTTCTAGGGTTACAAATTAAGCAAACTAGGGATGGAAATTATGTCCATCAATCCAAATATGCTAAGGAGTTAATAAAAAAAATTCAAAATGGATAACTCCAAAAGCATAAGTACCCCTATGGCCACAAATGTAAAAATAGATAGTGACCCTAATGGTAAACCCGTAGACCTTAAATTATATAGAAGTATGATTGGTAGTCTACTTTACCTTACAGCCAGCAGACCTGATATCCTTTTTGCTGTAGGAATGTGTGCACGATACCAAACCTGTGCTAAGGAAATGTACTTAGCAGCCCTAAAAAGAATACTAAGATACATTAAGGGCACCCTAAATGTGGAGATTTGGTATCCTAGGACCTCAACTTTTGACCTGTCAGGATACTCGGATTCTAACTACGCTGGTTGTAAACTAGATAGAAAGAGTACAAGTGGAAGCTGTTAACTTTTAGGAAATAGTCTAGTAAGTTGGTGTAGCAGAAAGCAACACTGTGTAGCTCTATCCACAACTGAAGCTGAGTATGTTGCTTTAGGAGAGTGTATAGTACAACTCCTATGGATGATGCACACTCTTAAAGACTTCCAGCTTAACTACACCCAAACTCAGGTCTACATTGATAATATAAGCTCAATTAATCTAACTAAGAATCCAATCCAAAACTCAAGAACTAAACACATAGAAGTCAAACACCACTTCGTAAGAGATCATATAGCCAGGGGTGAGATAGTCCTTAAGCATTTAGACTCAAAATCTAACCTAGCTGACATATTCACCAAACCCCTACCTGAGTCTGAGTTCAGCTCACTAAGAAGGCAGTTAGGGTTATGCTTGGTAGAATAGGACTACTCTAATTATGTTTTTCAAAAACTATTTTACTTTTTGCAAAATCATTTCTTAATCTTCATTATGTTATTTAAAATAATTTTTCCAACTTATTTTTTTTAATAAAATTATCCCCTTCAAAAACTAGGGCTTTTTCGCAAAATGGACATAGCCTAGGCCCTAACCCTAGAACTGCATGCACCTATAGATCTGGAAGTCAGCATCTCACAAGCACCTTAGGGTACTTTTGATTGATCACCTAGAATGGGTTGAGATGCTTGGGTCATTGCCTTGATTCAAGATGCTTTAAGTCAGTGCATCAGCAGTAATTGGGGCACTAAATACCAATTAAACAGTAATCAGGTTAAGTGTCAAGCTTAGAAAATCTAACTTGATCAAATCACTTAACTTGACAAACCCTAGCGAAAGCAACTATTTATAACAGTTAGTAAGTAGCTAATTGGGTTAGACAGGACCCGAAAGTAGAAATTCAAATTGATTTGGTCCAGTTTAAATTTAGAATTGGTTCAGTACAGCATTTTACCTTGATTACTCAATTTCAATGCTATTTTTTTGCTATATTTTTTTTGATATATGGCAAAGGGGGAGAGATTAGAGAGGAGAGAAAAGGCTTTTAATTTTTTTTTCTTATCTCAAAAATTAAATCTTTTTCCGAAAACTTTTATCTCCTGTTTTTCAAAAAGTAAAGTTCTTTAAATATTTAAGTTCATTTTGAAAATTAATTGTTTCTTAGTTTCAAAAATTATTCTAAGCTCTTATTCTGGAAAATCTTCTGAAATTTTTCTAAGTCATAAATTCAAAAAAAAAGTTTTTAAGTACCTAAAAAATGCTTTCTAAGTATTTAAGTACTTAAACTGCTTTCTTAAATTGTTAGAAAAATTCTTTAAGTACTTATACTTTCAAAATCACTTGCTTTCAAAAAAATATTCCAAATCTTTGGTTGGTCGAAAATTTTCTAAATGTAAAATTCAAATTCCCCTGAAAATTTTCCAACTCAAAATATTTTGAAAATGCTTTTCTAACTTAAAAACATTTTCTTGAAAATTTTCTAAGTGTTGAAAAAAACTTGAAAAACACTTCACGTTAAGACTTAGAATTTTTTTTTCAAAAACCCCACGGACTTTTGAAAAACTTAGGGGGAGATTTCTTCCAGGGGGAGGAAATAAAATTTAAGTTACTTACTTACCTAATTTTTGTTTAACTTAACTTTTTGAACGGGTTGCCATAAATCAAAAAGGCGGAGATTGTTGGTGCAGGCAGCACCTAAGTCAAACCTGGGTTTTGATAATGGCAAAGGGTTCAAGAGTTAAGATATTATTTGTGATCTAATGTGTATACTGAGTGTGCAGAAAGAAGTCCTGGCGAAGGGCTGCTGGGCACCTAGCGAAGGGCTGCTGGGCACCTAGCGAAGGGCTGCTAGGCATCAAAACCCTAAGACCTGGCGAAGGGCTGCTAGGCACCTGGCGAAGGACTGCTAGGTATCAAAGACCTGGCGAAAGGCTGTTAGGCACCTGGCGATGGGCTGCTAGGCATTTAAGACATGGCAAAGGGCTGCTGGGCACCTAGCGAAGGGCTGCTAGGCATCGAAACCCTAAGACCTGGCGAAGGGCTGCTAGGCACCTGGCGAAGTGCTTCTGGGCAAAAGTTCAACCAGAGGAGTCGGTTGGCAAAAGGTAAACTCTCCTGAGAGGAGTAGGTGAGGATGCGTTCCCCGTAGAGGGAACAGTAGGCGTCGGTTCGACCTAGGGTTCCATTTGGGAGACCCGAAGTCAGAACTAAGACAGCTAAGGCTGTAAAAACTAACTAATATTCTTGCCTTGTTTGTGTTGGTACTAACCTTGAATGCAGGGACCGAAGGAGTGAGTTTCTGCAGCTCAGAACACCCCAAAGGAGAGGGGTAGGCAGCTGGGCTAGGCGCCCGGGAGGTCCCAGGCGCCCAAGGTCAAAGCCAAACAGCAGTAAAGCAAGAAGTGCTTCGAATCATCGCTAGGCTAGGTGCCCGGGAGGCCCTGGGCGCCCAAGGTCAAAGCCAAAGATGAGTCGAAGCAAAATCAGCCACGAAGCCAGCGGACCCAATCAAGCTGGGCGCCCGAGAGGTCCCGGGCGCCCCAGTTAGCTCCAGAGCTAATTCGAAGAGGATAAGCGCTGACCAAGCTTCGGATAGAGGTTCTCGGATCCGAAGGCACGTGTCAGGCGCCCCCGACGTCCCAGGTGCCCCCAGGAGCACTATAAAAGGGGCTCGACCCCAAGGCTTCAGAACAACAATTTTCCAACGCCTCCAAGCATTTCGTTTAAGCGCGTTGCTCCGGCAAAGTCCGATCTCGACATTCTAGCATCGACGATGACCCTCTGCTCAGAAGTACGATCCACACCAGACGTCGGTAACGAAAAGTGTACTTGTTTATTTACTGCACTACTATTGTACCAAATTCTGTAAATCTTTGCGCTACTATAGAATTGCCCGTAGTAAACGGTCAAGGACCGTGGGCCTTGGAGTAGGAGCCGACCTCGACTCCGAACCAAGTAAAAAATACTTGTGTTCCTCGTGTTTATTTTTAATTCCGCTGCGTATTTTCTCTTAAATCTTATCCGAAAAAGTTTTCACGATATTCACCCCCCCCTCTATCGTGTTTCTCGATCCAACACTCTTCTCCTTCCTTCTTCTCGCCGGCGCTCAAGAACCCTAAGGGGGATTAGAGAGAGAGAGGGAGAGAGGTGGGGTTTATATAGGGGTTTTGTTATGTTTAATTGGAAAAAATTTTCCAATTAAATATGGATTGATTATAAAAATTTATATAGAATAATTTCTTAATTAATCCAAGATTAATTCCTTTAATTATTCCATCCAAATTTTTATATAGAATAATTCCTTAATTATTCTATGATTAATTCCTTAAATAATTTGAGATTAATAAATTAATTAATTCCAAATTAATTCCTTAATTAATCCGGCCTTTTATAATGAGTCTTATAGGGCTTTATTAGGCTAAGATAGGGACCATGAGGAGGAGTTGGTTCTTGGCCCTCTAATGGATCCAAACCCGATCCATTAATGGAGATTTATTCCACTAAAGGATCTCATTGTACTTCCTCACCAACCCCCATATTTTCATATGGGCTCCACCTATTACGAGTCATCCATCTCCCCGTGTTTAAGATATCGTATGCCCGATAATTAATTTAATTTACTGATAATTAAATTAATTATCTTCTTGATCCTTGATTAGTACCACTCAACCTTTTCGACATGCCGGACTATGGTCCACTTGCAAGATTTGGCATGACGATCCTTTTGAGCTCACCAAGGGGGCGTCATCACCCTGACTCACCAGGACACGGATTCCGTCAATAATCAACAGCACATCATACTATTAATATTATTTCCCAACTTACCAGGTCTATCGATCTAGCAGAATAGATCTCGCCCATGGGTAAATTAAAAAAACAATAATTAATAATATATGTCCGCCATTATTTTGAGATTCAGAGATCGTACTCCATAATAGCATCCGAGGTCTAATCCAATTTACTAAGTCAGTATAAAAATTGGATGACCTCTATTTTGGTCTTACTCAATGTACACAAAGTACACTAGTGTAATCCTATGGTTAAGATAAACCACACCTGATTACACTACAACCATCCCGATGGTTTGTCCAACTCCATCTCGGTTGTGAGCCTCTTTCTTATGCTTCGGTAAGGAACCTGATAACATGATCTTCTGTGCAACACCACGCACCATGTTATCTACAACGCCAAGTATTAGATGTTTAGTGCACATACTAATATAAACATGCACTGTGTGATTTTCTGATTCTCTTTAAAATGTATATTATGTATCCTTAACCAAAAGGCAAAGCTTTTAGTATACATCCTAACAATCTCCCACATATATTCAAAGTCTTTGCTGTTTTCAAAATGTCATACATCTGACCTCTAGATCCATCACAAGCCTAAAGCTCTCACTGCTAAGGCTTTAGTGAAATGATCCACCAAGATCATTCTCTGATGCAAACTAGGCAACGACAGCTATTCCTGTTTTGGGTGGTACTTGCGCTCTATGTGTTTACTTGCCTTATGGACTCGTGATTGCTTCGAGTTTGCAACTGCACCATTTTAATCACATCACATGTGATACTATCAAGCAAACCAAGAATCGCATCGAAGTCCATCTTGAGGTCTCTGAACCATGTAGCTATATTGGCTGCCTCGTAGGCTGCCAGAATATCTAGCCTCCTCAGTAGGGCCCATTACGCAGACACTGCGCAACCCTCTACTATATAATGGTTTTTCCTCCTAAAAGTAAACACAAAACCCAAGGAATATTTATATATGCCCCTATCTAGATTGGAATTCTATATCCATATAACCTTCAGAAATTGGTCTACCCGGTAAATCAGCATATAATCCTTAGTCCTTCTCAGGCACTAATACATGCTTTTACCTTATTCAATTTCCTTGACCTTGGTTACTCCGATATATGTTACCCATGCCCATGGCACAACAGATATCTGGGCTTATTTCTAGCATACAAGAGACTTCCTCTAGCCGATCCTAGAGGAACCGTCAGTACCTACTCTATTACCTTTGATAATCTAAACATATCTCTTAGATAGAGTAGCTCCAAAATCGAAATGTACAAAACTTTCTTTTGGAGGTATCCATGCTAGAATGAGCTAGGACAATGTTTTATATGAAGCTTGTGATTAGCACATCATCCTTGTCTGGAGATCCCTTAGATCTTTGATCCCCAAGGATGTGTCTTACTTTTCTCAAGTCCTTCATAATTGTGCGGGCAACCATACTCTTACGTCTGACAATATTTCATCATTGTTGCCAACTAACAAAATATTATCTACGCATAATACACCACTTCATTTCTATCACACAATATCATCCATCCTTTGAACAAATCCATATAACCAGATTTATCTCTTCAAAGTGGTTGATCCTTGTCATAGGTCTTAGGGATCCAGCTCATGTTCACCTAGGACCCAGTCCATAGACTCTCCAAGAACATGAGATCTTCTAGGTTGAACAACAACCCTCCCACTACGACAAGGTACTCTTTTGTATATCTTTAGTGATACGAGGTGTAGTGTCCTGTGGTATTAACCTCTTGTATTGTTGGTACTAAGATTGGAATGTCCCTCTATTTAATTTACTCAGAGTTACTCTACACCTGGATTTGTGGTTTATTACATAGTCCTTTTTCTAAGAATAAGTGATTCGTCCTAACGAATGTCCTCTAATCCTTAGGACTATTAAACCACCTTATTGTTCCCTTAGGATATCCTACGAATATATGCACTAGATTCCAACTTATCGGTGTCTCTTTTCTACTCATAATTTGAACATGCCTTAGACTAAGGCTTTGCTTAGTCCACATTTCTATGGTCTTAAGACAATACTGATACAGAATCAAGCATACAAACCTTCGTATACAGGACATACCCCTTTGAACAAATTTGACTAACTCGGAGAGGCTTATCATCTTAATATCCTAATAGCTTAAGAGACCTTCTTCCTTCCATGCATTGCACCATACTGTTGGGGCACACCAGGTGCAATGAATTGGGATCAAATCTCAATTCTCTGATAAGTAATTCTTACAACTATCCCTAGAGGTATTAATCCTTTGTTTATAAAATTAACAAGGTATTTAAGGTACCTCTATTCTGAATAGACTAAGAGCCTATACTTATCATGATGAACCAATTACTATTTGTCTTTTGGCTCTATGGCCCCAGGCATAGAACAAGCCTTTTTTGGTTCTGTTACTTCCCTAGTAGGAGTCAAAAGATCCTAAGGAAGACAAGTCTACCATTAACCAATTAACCCTAAGGCCATTTGGTTGATCACTTTTGAATCCCACTAGAGTTTAACAAAGCCAACTTTAGAGGCACAGCATATGTTTAGTTCTACTTTGGAAAGAACCTTTCTCTTTCATTAGTTAAGATGATAAGCTTTATTGCATGATGGGATCCTTTTGGTTTCATATACTAATCGTCTATCTATGTACTTCAATAGACATTCCTTCTATTCCACTTTTAACAAATAAAAGCAATAAAAAAATATCTTTATTTCAGAAACTGAACAAAAATTCTTTCCAAAAATTAAGTATATAAAGACGATCTATAAAACCATAACTATATCAACCTATGTTAAAGACATAAATGAAATAGTGAAAAACTCCCACTACAAAAGTCATCTCCATAGCCATCCATGTAGTCAGCAATATCCTCCTCAGCTAGCCGTCGGGTTTCCAGGAACCCCTGCACAAAAATGCAGACATAATTAGTGGCATCCGTATCTACCCACCAGGTACTGGTAGATATCACCGCTAAACATGTTATAATGACACAAGAAGAAAATATACCTCCGGTACTACTCTGATGGCGAGGACAATCTGTCTTCCAATGTCCTGACTGCTTGCATACAAAGCACTTGCCTTTCGGCTTCTTTATGCATCCCTAAGGTCCCTGTAATCCTGCTACTTTCTTTGCCTCAGAATATTTCTTCTTCTTTCCTTTCGGTTTAGAAGTAGGAACTTCTTAAGCAATAAAAGTCTGTGAATGTAACGCCCGCTTTTTTTTTTTCATAAGCGGCGTTACGTTAACATGCTTAGGGCATGTAGACATCATAAGGCAGCGGAATAACTTTAACTTATACATGCCCTGTTACCATTCTTAACTTAATGACATAGGAACCTTAGCATATTAACTTTGAACTTAAGCATCATATCATATCATGTCATACGTAACGTCATATCATAAGGTTCCATAGGTCATTATTCAGACATATAAGTAACCAAGGTGAAGTTCTAACATAAACAGTAAACATAGAGTTTCCTGGGCCAAGTCACTACTACACACATGCGTTCTTGCCCTCCTGCTGCTTCCATCATTGTCCCCTTGAATGATCTACGGTATAAGGAAATAAGACTATAAGCACACAGGCTTAGTAAGACTCTTTCCTACTCACAAAACCATTCATCATTCATCATCTCATAATGAGCACATGAAAACATTAACATACTTGGTGCTCTACTTAGGACATAACATCTTAAATCACTTATCGTATACATAGCATGGCATGAACATAAACATAGTAGCATTCTAAGCATGACATAATACTTGGCATGAACATAAACATAGTAGCATTCTAAGCATGGCATAACACTTGGCATGAACATAAACATAGTAGCATTCTAAGCATGACATAAGACTTGGCATGAACTTAAACATAGTAGCATTCTAAGCATGGCATAATACTTGGCATGAACATAAACATAGTAACATTCTAAGCATGGCATAATACTTGGCATGAACATAAACATAGTAGCATTCTAAGCATGGCATAATACTTGGCATGAACATAAACATAGTAGCATTCTAAGCATGTCATAATACTTGGCATGAACATAAACATAGTAACATTCTAAGCATGGCATAATACTTGGCACGAACATAAACATAATGAACATTCTTCCTATCATAACATATGAGCATCTTCTTAACATTATCATGACATAGATCATTTGTTCTCATGCATATTTCTTAACATGAAGCGTAAGCATAAAATCTTATCATCATAGCATAATGCATAACATGAATGGAGGCATGAGTGGAATGCATATACATATATGGATGCTTAGTTTAAAATCGTACTTTTCATGAACATACTTTTCATAAACATACTTTTTCATAATGAATGCATGGGCAATGCATATATATCATAAGGATGCTTAATCTTTAAAAACATACTTTTCATTTCTTAAACATAATCATCATAACATCATTTGGGGTCCCCGGCTTGTACCACATACATACATCATAGCGCGCATCCCTAGCAAGTCCGAGGTCGCGAGCCCCAACCTACTAGGTTAAGGACAGCATAGTCGGTAGTCCCCGAACCGAGGCGTTCTTAAGGTGCCCATCCCTGTTGCACAGCTTCGGTAGTGCCAGAACCGTGGACAGCTTCGGTAGTCCAAAATCGGGGCGTTCTTAAGGTGCCCATCCCTTGGACCCATACTTCGGTCCGGTACAAGCCCATACATAAAGTAAAATACTTTTCATGCTTCATCATTCATAAAACATTCATGGCATCTTCATCATAGCATAACTTGTTACGGCCCGGCCCGTCTACCGACCCATTTACCGGTCCTCACGACCGTCGTACCGTCGACCATCGACCGTGCCGTTTAGCATATTTATGCCTTAAAGACATAAGTATCATCTTTCATTCATCATACTTGTCATTCATCATTTTCATTCTTAGACATGGCATATGTACACATCATTCATAGAGCATGGCATACATTCATATTATCCTAAAACATGGCATATCATTCATAAACATGGCATATCATTCATAAACATGGCTTATCATTCGTAAACATGGCATATCATTCATAAACATGGCATATCATTCGTAAACATGACATATCATTCATAAACATGGCATATCATTCATAAACATGACTTATCATTCGTAAACATGGCATATCATTCATAAACATGGCATATCATTCATAAACATGGCATATCATTCGTAAACATGGCATATCATTCATAAACATGGCATATCATTCATAACATGGCATATCATTCATAAACATGGCATATCATGCATAAACATGACATATCATTCATAAACATGGCATATCATTCATAAACATAGCATATCATTCATAAAACACAAATCACATCTTACCATAGGGTCATTGGGACCCTTACTTGAAATAAATCTTAATTTTTACCCTATTAACCCTTCTTGGCCGAAACTTGTGGAGTCCCAAGGCCATGTGAAAATTCACATAATCACCATCCATCATCCTTATATCATGGCAACACATAAACATATGCTTGAAGTTAAAGACTCAACCCTAACCCTTGGGTCCTTGGGGTTGGCCGAACCATATGGGGCCTCTAGGGTACTCCAAAAATTCCCAAAAATTATACTTAACCTCTACACATCATAAGGGAACATTAAATAACATTATCATGATTTTTAGCATAATTATAGACCTTTAAAACAGGTGGCCGAAACCCTTAAACTCAGGGTTCTTAGTTTTTATTTCTTTCATGTTGGCCGAAACCCTAGGGTGTCCTAGGGTACTCCAAAAATTCCCAAAAATTATACTTAACTTCTAAACATCATAAGGGAACATTAAATAACATTATCATGATTTTTATCATAATTATAGACCTTTAAAACATGGTGGCCGAAACCCTTAAACTCAGGGTTATTAGTTTTTGTTTCTTTCATGTTGGCCGAAACCCTAGGGTGTCCTAGGGTACTCCAAAAATTCCCAAAAATTATAATTAACTTCTAAACATCATAAGTGAATATTAAATAACATTATCATGATTTTTAGCATAATTATAGACCTTTAAAACATGGTGGCCGAAACCCTTAAACTCAGGGTTCTTAGTTTTTGTTTCTTTCATGTTGGCCGAAACCCTAGGGTATCCTAGGGTACTCCAAAAATTCCCAAAAATTATAATTAACTTCTAAACATCATAAGGAAACATTAAATAACATTATACAGATTTTTAGCATAATTTTAGATCTTAAAAACATGGTGGCCGAAACCCTTAAGCATGAGGGTCTTGGTTTTCTTTCCTTTCAACATCCAATTCGAAAACCAACCACTATATCATACTAAAAATCATAAAAATCATAGGGAACTATTATACCACAGGTGAGGGAGTCTTACCTTGGGGTTTCTAAATTTTTAGACCTTGGATGGAGAGAAGGAAGAAGACTTGATGTCTCTTGACCACACCTAGTCCTTGGATCCTTGTAAGAACTTTAGATCTTGGGAGATGGAGCCTTGGTGGAAACTTTTCCAAGGGGAACTCTTCCTTAGAATTTCGGCTAGAATGAGGAGGGAGGAGGGGAGCAAATGCACTTGATGGTGAAGAGAAGTAACCCCCCAAACCCCCTCTTTATAGCTCCTTTAAAGAGGCAAATGAAGAGTCTCTCCATGACCCTTCATCTCCTTCTACTTCTTAACCAACCTCCACTTCATTTACTCATAAGTATTCCTTGCTAGGTGAGTTGGTTAAAGCATTCATGGTTGTACAAGAGGTCCAAGGTTCAATCCTTGGCCCATGCACCTTTATTTTTATTTTATTTTTCATTTTATTTAAACCTTTTCCTCTAATTTTCGAAAGTTCCCTTTTATTTCGAAAATTCTCCAAAAATCACTCATAATTATGCTAATATTCCTAAATAAAATTCTTTTATATTTATATTAATTTTACCTAATTTATATTAATTTTACCTAATTAATCCCCATTTTTGGAGCCCATTTAAAGCTCATTAGTATCTAATTTCTCCATTAAAATAGAAAAATTAGGCTAAGACTTACCCATAATCATGCTAATATGCCTAA
This sequence comes from Boesenbergia rotunda, assembly GCA_024364735.1. Classification (NCBI taxonomy): domain Eukaryota; kingdom Viridiplantae; phylum Streptophyta; class Magnoliopsida; order Zingiberales; family Zingiberaceae; genus Boesenbergia; species Boesenbergia rotunda. Next base: position 121,178 of record JAGFNQ010002122.1, read on the forward strand.
TTAAATCCTATTCATATTTATACTAATTATTACCGAAATCCACCTATAATCATGGTACTAAAAAGCCCACATAAAGCCCATTTGTACTTAGTTTTCTCAATTTAAATGAGAAAACATGGATTTTCTAGGCCAAAGTTCTCCTTAATATTTCTAGGTCCCTTGGAAAATTATTTAAACATGCTTAATATTTTAAGAAAATATTAAGAGAATTTTCCGGGTCGTTACAATCCCCCATACCTCGTGAAAGTTCGTCCTCGAACTTAGAATAACTCCGGGTACTTGTGCCTCATCTCGTCCTCGCGCTCCCAGGTAGCTTCTTCGAACCGTTGACTTTGCCATAGGACCTTGACTAAGGGCACTTCCTTACTCCTCAGCTTCTTGACTTCCCTATCCAAAATCTGGATGGGTCTGCTCTCATAGCTTAGGTCCTCTTGCACTTGCACCGTCTGTGGCTCGATCACTTGGTCCATATTTGGGATACACTTTTTCAGCAGGGACACATGGAATACGTTATGGATAGCTGACATCTCTGGAGGCAGCTCCAGCTCATATGCTACCTTACCGACTCTTTTCAGAATCAGGTACGGCCCCACATAGCGCGGACTTAGTTTTCCTTTCTTCCCAAATCTGGTCACTCCCTTCTTCATACCGGACCACCAAAACTTCTCCTTCAGATCCTGATACATCTTGGTGGATCCTGGATGCATCAAGTAAGGGGTTCCGTGAGCTTCTGCCAGTATCTCTTTTCGAAGCTTCGGATCACTAGGGATACATAGACGATCCCTAAGGTAGAGTATTCCCCCTTCGGCGATATGAAAACTATCGCCCTTTCCTTCTAGGATCTCCTGTTTTATTTTCTGGAGACTCAGATCACCATTTTGTTTTTCCAATATGTCCTCACATAGCGCGGGTGATATTGTCATGGTGGAAAGTCGCCCGGAGATGACTTCGACCCCAAAATTCATAATTTCTTTTTCAAGTGGTCGGGATAATTTAGATATGGACATCAAGGTGGCACTTGACTTCCGGCTGAGTGCATCGGCCACTTTGTTCGCCTTTCCTGGATGATAGAAGATCTCGCAGTCGTAGACCTTCACCAACTCGAGCCATCGGCGTTGTCTCATATTCAGGTCTTTCTGAGTGAAGAAATATCGCAGACTCTGGTGGTCTGTATAAATCTTACACTGCGCTCCATATAGAGATAATGCCTCCATATTTTAAGAGCGAAGACCACCGCGGCCAGTTCCAGATCATGAGTGGGGTAATTCTGTTCATATTCCTTAAGTTACCTAGAGGCATAAGCAATGACCTTACCACTCTGCCTAAGTACAGCTCCAAGTCCTAGCTTGGAAGCATCGCTGTATATATCGAAGTTCTGATTATTTCTTTGACATATAATTGGCTAATGTCATTATTAACTCCATGATATAATTATATGCATACATCATTGCATACATCATAGTTATATACTTATTTTAATCATGGGTACCTAATAATAATAGTATGCTTCCGAATATTAATTCTCAACTCGGGTTACGAATTATATTAGTTGTATGATTATTATAGAATAGGTGAGATCCTACTTATTATATTACCATAAAATAACTTAAGGTAGTCTTATATATTATATATAAGGCATCAGTAACCCATAACCTATAATAAGTGTTAAAATAATTAGCACCCTACCCTATGCGTCCCTACCTAAGTTATACCGTATGACCTATACCATTAATTATATCAGTATTAATATCATGGAACTAATGCTATACGCTAACATAGGTGAGAGTGTTATAATCTCCTGTGGGTATGTAGGCTATCAGAAAATTTTCTACATGTGACTATATTATAGATTATACATAATATCATAAATTATAGTTTTTTTTCCTACCCCTATATTATTCTAATATTTAATTCCTAAAAGAAAATAATGTATCATTCATCGTTACATATCGTAACGTACTTTTTCATCATAAATACCGTTCATGCTTGCATATCTTAAAATCATAAAACATCTTCCTACTATAAGATATGTAAAGAGGTACTTACTTAGAAGCGGCAGGAAGAGGGCTTGATGTGTGTATAGTGAGATGGTTACTGCTCTGATACCAACCTGTAACGCCCGCTTTTTTTTTCCATCAGAGGCGTTACGTTCACATGCTTAGGGCATGTAGACATCATAAGGCAGCGGAATAACTTTAACTTATACATGCCCTGTTACCATTCTTAACTTAATGACATAGGAACCTTAGCATATTAACTTTGAACTTAAGCATCATATTATATCATGTCATACGTAACGTCATATCATAAGGTTCCATAGGTCATTATTCAGACATATAAGTAACCAAGGTGAAGTTCTAACATAAACAGTAAACATAGAGTTTCCTGGGCCAAGTCACTACTACACACATGCGTTCTTGCCCTCCTGCTGCTTCCATCATTGTCCCCTTGAATGATCTGCGGTATAAGGAAATAAGACTATAAACACACAGGCTTAGTAAGACTCTTTCCTACTCACAAAACCATTCATCATTCATCATCTCATAATGAGCACATGAAAACATTAACATACTTGGTGCTCTACTTAGGACATAACATCTTAAATCACTTATCGTATACATAGCATGGCATGAACATAAACATAGTAGCATTCTAAGCATGGCATAATACTTGGCATGAACATAAACATAGTAGCATTCTAAGCATGGCATAACACTTGGCATGAACATAAACATAGTAACATTCTAAGCATGGCATAATACTTGGCATGAACATAAACATAGTAACATTCTAAGTATGGCATAATACTTGGCATGAACATAAACATAGTAGCATTCTAAGCATGTCATAATACTTGGCATGAACATAAACATAGTAACATTCTAAGCATGGCATAATACTTGGCACGAACATAAACATAATGAACATTCTTCCTATCATAACATATGAGCATCTTCTTAACATTATCATGACATAGATCATTTGTTCTCATGCATATTTCTTAACATGAAGCGTAAGCATAAAATCTTATCATCATAGCATAATGCATAACATGAATGGAGGCATGAGTGGAATGCATATACATATATGGATGCTTAGTTTAAAATCATACTTTTCATGAACATACTTTTCATAAACATACTTTTTCATAATGAATGCATGGGCAATGCATATATATCATAAGGATGCTTAATCTTTAAAAACATACTTTTCATTTCTTAAACATAATCATCAAAACATCATTTGGGGTCCCCGGCTTGTACCACATACATACATCATAGCGCGCATCCCTAGCAAGTCCGAGGTCACGAGCCCCAACCTACAAGGGTAAGGACAGCATAGTCGGTAGTCCCCGAACCGAGGCGTTCTTAAGGTGCCCATCCCTGTTGCACAGCTTCGGTAGTGCCAGAACCGTGGACAGCTTCGGTAGTCCAAAACCGGGGCGTTCTTAAGGTGCCCATCCCTTGGACCCATACTTCGGTCCGGTACAAGCCCATACATAAAGTAAAATACTTTTCATGCTTCATCATTCATAAAACATTCATGGCATCTTCATCATAGCATAACTTGTTACAGCCCGGCCCGTCTACCGACCCATTTACCGGTCCTCACGACCGTCGTACCGTCGACCATCAACCGTGCCGTTTAGCATATTTATGCCTTAAAGATATAAGCATCATCTTTCATTAATCATACTTGTGATTCATCATTTTCATTCTTAGACATGGCATATGTACACATCATTCATAGAGCATGGCATACATTCATATTATCCTAAAACATGGCATATCATTCATAAACATGGCATATCATTCGTAAACATGGCATATCATTCATAACATGACATATCATTCATAAACATGGCATATCATTCGTAACATGGCATATCATTCGTAAACATGGCATATCATTCGTAACATGGCATATCATTCGTAACATGACATATCATTCGTAAACATGACATATCATTCATAAACATGGCATATCCTTCATAAACATGGCATATCATTCATAACATGGTATATCATTCATAAACATGGCATATCATTCATAAACATGGAATATCCTTCATAAACATGGCATATCATTCATAACATGGCATATCATTCATAAACATGGCATATCATTCATAAAACACAAATCACATCTTACCATAGGGCCATTGGGACCCTTACTTGAAATAAATCTTAACTTTTACCCTATTAACCCTTCTTGGCCGAAACTTGTGGAGTCCCAAGGCCATGTGAAAATTCACATAGTCACCATCCATCATCCTTATATCATGGCAACACATAAACATATGCTTGAAGTTAAAGACTCAACCCTAACCCTTGGGTCCTTGGGGTTGGCCGAACCATATGGGGCCTCTAGGGTACTCCAAAAATTCCCAATAATTATACTTAACCTCTACACATCATAAGGGAACATTAAATAACATTATCATGATTTTTAGCATAATTATAGACCTTTAAAACATGGTGGCCGAAACCCTTAAACTCAGGGTTCTTAGTTTTTGTTTCTTTCATGTTGGCCGAAACCCTAGGGTGTCCTAGGGTACTCCAAAAATTCCCAAAAATTATACTTAACTTCTAAACATCATAAGGGAACATTAAATAACATTATCATGATTTTTATCATAATTATAGACCTTTAAAACATGGTGGCCGAAACCCTTAAACTCAGGGTTCTTAGTTTTTGTTTCTTTCATGTTGGCCGAAACCCTAGGGTGTCCTAGGGTACTCCAAAAATTCCCAAAAATTATAATTAACTTCTAAACATCATAAGTGAATATTAAATAACATTATCATGATTTTTAGCATAATTATAGACCTTTAAAACATGGTGGCCGAAACCCTTAAACTCAGGATTCTTAGTTTTTGTTTCTTTCATGTTGGCCGAAACCCTAGGGTATCCTAGGGTACTCCAAAAATTCCCAAAAATTATAATTAACTTCTAAACATCATAAGGAAACATTAAATAACATTATACAGATTTTTAGCATAATTTTAGATCTTAAAAACATGGTGGCCGAAACCCTTAAGCATGAGGGTCTTGGTTTTCTTTCCTTTCAACATCCAATTCAAAAACCAACCACTATATCATACTAAAAATCATAAAAATCATAGGGAACTATTATACCACAGGTGAGGGAGTCTTACCTTGGGGTTTCTAAATTTTTAGACCTTGGATGGAGAGAAGGAAGAAGACTTGATGTCTCTTGACCACACCTAGTCCTTGGATCCTTGTAAGAACTTTAGATCTTGGGAGATGGAGCCTTGGTGGAAACTTTTCCAAGGGGAACTCTTCCTTAGAATTTCGGCTAGAATGAGGAGGGAGGAGGGGAGCAAATGCACTTGATGGTGAAGAGAAGTAACCCCCCAAACCCCCTCTTTATAGCTCCTTTAAAGAGGCAAATGAAGAGTCTCTCCATGACCCTTCATCTCCTTCTACTTCTTAACCAACCTCCACTTCATTTACTCATAAGTATTCCTTGCTAGGTGAGTTGGTTAAAGCATTCATGGTTGTAAAAGAGGTCCAAGGTTCAATCCTTGGCCCATGCACCTTTATTTTTATTTTATTTTTCATTTTATTTAAACCTTTTCCTCTAATTTTCGAAAGTTCCCTTTTATTTCGAAAATTCTCCAAAAATCACCCATAATTATGCTAATATTCCTAAATAAAATTCTTTTATATTTATATTAATTTTACCTAATTTATATTAATTTTACCTAATTAATCCCCATTTTTGGAGCCCATTTAAAGCTCATTAGTACCTAATTTCTCCATTAAAATAGAAAAATTAGGCTAAGACTTACCCATAATCATGCTAATATGCCTAATTAAATCCTATTTATATTTATACTAATTATTACCGAAATCCACCTATAATCATGGTACTAAAAAGCCAACATAAAGCCCATTAGTACTTAGTTTTCTCAATTTAAATGAGAAAACATGGATTTTCTAGGCCAAAGTTCTCCTTAATATTTCTAGGTCCCTTGGAAAATTATTTAAACATGCTTAATATTTTAAGAAAATATTAAGAGAATTTTCCGGATCGTTACAGTGAACTCTGAAGAGAAACCGTCTCTTCTGCCTCGAGTTCTATCAGAAGTTCTGCCCACAAATACGAACGCTTGTCCATATTGTAGCTTAGGCAAAACTTCTCAAAACTCCCTGGTAAAGATTGGAGGATAAGATCGACCTAGGTTTCCCCATCAATCTGAGCTCTAAGAATTTCTATCTCCTTCAGCCAAGCCATCATCTTGAGGACATGTTCCCTCACGGGCATCCCCTCAACCAAGATGGTAGTGGTCAAGTTCTTCATTACCATCTGCCTAGCGGCTCGATTATTTTGACCAAAGAGTTCATCGAGTTTGGATGTTTTTTCACTGGTAACGGAAGAAGCCTGATTTTGAGGACCTTCGATCATCTCATCTGCTTCTAGCCATTTCCTAAAATATTCAAACTCGTCTTCGGTATTAATCTCATTAGGCTTTTCAGTACAGAACTCGGTAAGATCACACTTAGGTTCCTCGGCGGTAGAGACAAAATCCATATTCAATTCCCAATCCATTTTATCACTAGGGGCATTTAATTGGATTTCTCTTTGAATTAGGTCTTGTGGGTCTAGATCCATTTTAAAATACCTGAGAATCATAACAATCACACACTTTAGATTTATGAAATAAATTGACACCTCAAAATAATTTATTACAAAAAAAACCTACCAACACCTCAAACACCGAGAATTTCGTATGCCACGATGGTGTGGACGTATACGAACTCTGCATTCGTGAGAGGAGGTTTTACCCATTAATTTTACTATCTTGTCATCCTAACTTTTGACAAGTAAAATTAATAGTTGGTCCTCTTCGGCCCTACAAATAATAGCAGTGACTCCGATGGGGAGGATACTTATTATTTGTATCTAAGTGTTTACCACCACACGACACCAAGAAAATTATTTCTGATTATGTGTCTTCCGATGGGGAAGTACACACGCACATCAATAATTTCCTATAGTCTTTTCTGACCTAGTGATCCGCAGAACAAGCCTATCCGATGGGGAGGAAGGCACTCAGATCTGACACGCAGACTTGCTCACATCATTTGTTAGATTGTAGTGGAGGCCATGGGACCCTTAGGGTCCCTCTCCCACTTAGTTATTTGTGTTGAGGTTTTTACATGCAATCACACAACAAGCACACACAAACCAAAATAATAGAATAATGAAAAATCCTAAATTTTTCCAACTATTATGGTCTTGATCTCCAATGTTCTTCCAGTCGTGTCGTCACCTCATCCACTCCATCCTATCCATGCGCAAGCCACCATGAAGGAGTTCCCGAGCCGAGATGACTAGCTAACTAATTTACATCTATTGATCCTAAACTCCACGAAGGAGTGTACATGACATCTAGATCAAAAGTAAATAGAAAGCTTGGCTAAACAAGTGTCATATTTAATTATAAAAATTAAATAGCTTATCTAGCCTCGTCAACCCCGAGGATTCGAATAATTTACATCACACAATCATTCACATACGCACAACATGATTTACCATAATAGTTGGAATCTAGTGCCTGCAACACAAAGTTAGCCTATGCACTTCCAAAATATTATCTAGCAAAATAACGTACATGATAATGTGTAGAAAAATAACCGAATCCTAAACACACAAAACTGGAAACACAACTCTGATACCAATTATTAGGTATGGCTTGGCAGTTTCCAAGACAACCACGGGGTCGTATATGAAGAACCTCTCTATGGCTACGGATTAAAAAATTTAATCCGAATAGAGACCCGTCCCTATAACGACCGATTCATCGTCGTGTTAATTAGTCCAAGTCACAACTTAGCCAAAAGGCTTTGTAACTTTCCGGATTAACTAACCGCGGAAAAGACGACGATTTGGATTGCTGATTTTTGTATTTATCTTCGGGGTTCAGTTAATTATTATTATCTAAGATTTCAAATCAAAATAATAATTTAACACACATGAAATGACGAGCTAGATAAAACATGGCACAATAAAACATATCATAAAGAAAACTGAGCCCGGGAGAAATATACCTCGCCGTTTACCTCACAGTCTTCTATCTTATGACCCTCACCTCTTGGACGTCATGTGGGCGATGGGCTACCAAGACGCGGAGTCACCAAGGCCTCGAATCAATCGCTTCTTCAAGCCTCTTCCACTTGCCAATCGAAACCCTAGCTCCTAGGGTTTCTCCTGCCGGCCACCTCTTCACTCTTCCTTGCGCCGTCGGCCACACCACGCCCGGTGATCGCCGGCCACAAGGGATCCTCGGTGAAGATGATTAGGAAGATGAATGAAAAAGGAAGAAGAAGCTGAGCAAGCTCCTTCTTCTTCCCTAAACCCACCGGAAAACCCAAGTCCTCCCTCCTCACCACCGGCGCCAAAACAAGAGGACAAACCTCTGTTTTTCGACCACCGGAGACTCCATCTTCTTGCTCCTTGCTTGCGCACGCAGAGGAAGAGTCGGCTGTGAGGGAAGGAGAAGAGAACAAGGAGATAGAAAGAAGGAAAGATAGACTTTCCTTCCTTCTTGCCGCCGGTGCCGCGAGTTGCACAAAACCCGCCGCCGGCCAACCTCCGCCCGCTCCCTTGCTCCTAGCTGAGTACCACCGTCTTCCTCCCTTTCCTGCCGGTCCTACACACCCAAGAGATCAAGAGAGATTGAGGAGAAAACTCCTCTTCTCCTTGCTTCTTCTCGCTGACGCTCAAGAACCCTAAGGGGGATTAGAGAGAGAGAGGGAGAGAGGTAGGGTTTATATAGGGGTTTTGTTATGATTAATTGGAAAAAATTTTCCAATTAAATATGGATTGATTATAAAAATGTATATAGAATAATTCCGTAATTAATCCAAGATTAATTCCTTTAATTATTCCATCCAAATTTTTATATAGAATAATTCCTTAATTATTCTATGATTAATTCTTTAATTAATTCGAGATTAATAAATTAATTAATTCCAAATTAATTTCTTAATTAATCTGGCCTTTTATCATGACTCTTATGGGGCTTTATTAGGCTAAGATAGGGACCATGAGGAGGAGTTGGTTCTTGGCCCTCTAATGGATTCAAACCTGATCCATTAATGGAGATCTATTCCACTAAAGGATCCCATTGTACTTCCTCTCCAACCCCCATTTTTTCATATGGACTCCACCTATTACGAGTTGTCCATCTCCCCATGTTTAAGATATCGTGTGCCCGATAATTAATTTAATTTACTGATAATTAAATTAATTATCTTCTTGATCCTTGATTAGTACCACTCAACCTTTTCGACATGCCGGACCATGGTCCACTTGCAAGATTTGACATGACGATCCTTTTAAGCTCACCAAGGGGGCATCATCACCCTGACTCACCAGGACACAGATTCTGACAATAATCAACAGCACATCATACTATTAATATTATTTTCCAACTTACCGGGGCTATCGATCTAGCAGAATAGATCTCGCCCATGGGTAAATTAAAAAAATAATAATTAATAATATATGTTCGCCATTATTTCAGGATTCAGAGATCGTACTCCATAATAGCATCTGAGGACTAATCCAATTTACTAAGTTAATACAAAAATTGGATGACCTCTCTTTTGGTCCTACTCAATGTACACAAAGTACACTAGTGTAATCCTATGGTTAAGATAAACCACACCTGATTACACTACAACCATCCCGATGGTTTGTCCAACTCCATCTCGGTTGTAAGCTTCTTTCTTATGCTACGGTATGGAACCTGATAACATGATCTTCTGTGCGACACCACGCACCATGTTATCTACAATGCCAAGCATTAGACATTTAGTGCATATACTAATATAACACATGCACTGTGTGATTTTCTGATTCTCTTTAAAATGTAGGTGTATCCTTAACCAAAAGGCAAAGCTTTTAGTATACATCCTAACAGAGAGAACTCCTCGTCTTCCACCTCCTTCTCGTCGGCACAAGGATGCCCTAGGAGAGAGAATAAGAGAGAGAGGGTTTTGGGTTTTTTTGATTAATTGAATTAATTCTCAATTAATTCATTAAGCTTTGTATTATGACTTCTATGGGGTATTTATAGGGCTAAGGTAGGGACCATGAGGAGGAGTTAGTTTTTAGCCCGCTAATAGATCCAAACCCGATCCATTAATGGAGATCTTTTCCACTAATAGATCCCATTGAACTGTTAGTGATATGAGAAAAATGTCCTAAGGCAATCGCCTTATGATTGTAATCATTTATTTTAATAAATGAATATTCTGTTGGTGCAGACAGCACCCAAGTCGAACCTGTGTTTTGATCAATGGCAAAGGGTTCAAAAGTTAAGATGTTTTGTTTTTCTAACAACTACTTAAGTGTGCAGATTAAAGTCCTAGCGAAGGACTGCTAGGCACCTAACGAAGGACTGCTAGGCATCAGAACCCTAAGACCCAGCGAAGGGCTAGTAGGCACCTAGCGAAGGGCTGCTAGGAGTTAAAGACCTGGCAAAGGACTACTGGGCACCAGGTGAAGGACTGCTGGGCACCAGGCGAAGGAGTGCCTGGAACTGAAGACCTGGCGAAGGACAGCTAGGCACCTGGCGAAGGACTGCTGGGCAAAAGTCCAACCGGAGGAGCCGGTTGGCATCAGGTAAATTCTCTTGAGAGGAGTAGGTGAGGACGCGTTCCTCGTCGAGGGAACAGTAGGCGTCGGTTTGACCTAGGATTCCATTTTGGAGACCCAAAGTCAGAACCAAGACAGCTAAGGCTGTATAAACCTAATACTCTATTGCTTCATATTGTTATGGACTAACCCTGGATGCAGGACCGAAGGAACGTGTGTCTGCAGCTCAGAATGCCCAATGGAGAGAGGCAAGTAGCTGAGCAGGGCGCCCCCAAGGCCAATACAAAACATGTGAAGCAAAGAAGTCCTTCGGTAGCTTACTAGGCGGGGCACCCCTATGCTCCCGGGCGCCCCCTGCGTCCCGGGCGCCCCCAGTGCCCAGGGCGCCCCGCGCATAAGCCAACGAAGCGGATAAACCTCATCCAGCCGAGAAGCCCGCTGTAACAGTCAACCAAGGCGCCCCCTGCTTCCCGGGCGCCCCCGTCAAGGTTCGATCCCTATTTTAGAGGGATAAAACGCTGACCGAGACTGTTGCGGATCAAAGGCCACGTAGAGGGCGCCCCCAACGTCCATGGCGCCCCCAGACCTACTATATAAAGCCGTCGACCCCCAAGGCTTCTGAACAACTTCTTCCAACGCAATTTCACTCTTCTGCTCCAACGCTCTGCTCCGGAAACCTCCCAACTTGAGATACAAGCGCTGACGACGTCCCCCTGCTCCAAAATACAATCCACACCGGATGTCGGTAACGAAGAGTTATTTTTCAAGTTTACTGTACTACTCTTGTAACATCTTTCTATAAACTATTTTGCGCATATAGAATTGCCCGCAGTAAACAGTCAACGACCGTGGGCCTTGGAGTAGGAGCCGACCGCGACTCCGAACCAAGTAAAATCTTGGTGTTTGTGTATTGTTTTGATTTAATTTTTCCGCTGCCTTTTCTCTTTTTCAATCCGAAACGACTTACGATATTCACCCCCCCTCTATCGTTTTCTCTCGATCCAACAAGTGGTATCAGAGCGGGGAAGCTCAAATTTGGTGCAACCACCAATTTGAGAATTTTTTGGATTTTTTCGAAATCTTTTTAATTTTTTTTTCTTTCGTTCGAAATTTTTCTCGTTAATCGAGGTTGGTGCAATACCCCTCGACAAATAATTTTCTTTTACATCCCGCACTACTAATCCAAGACCAAGTCTTGGGATATCTCTTTCCTTTTTTCTTTAGTTTCGTTAAATGGCCATGCAAGAAGGATTCAGCACAGCCAGACCTCCACTTTTCAGTGGAGAAGACTTTTCCTACTGGAAAAGTCGAATGGAGGTCCACCTGAAAACTCAGGTGGACATGTGGATAATCATCCAGTCTGGACTGGAGATTCCAAAGAACGCTGAAGGAGGACCACAGCCATACACTGAGTGGGATACCGCTCTGAAAAGAAGAATTGAAGCTGATGCGAAAGCGACCCAGACCCTTCAATGCGGCTTGACCAAGGAAGAGTTGAATCGGGTAGGACCATTCAACAGTGCCAAGGAGCTGTGGGGCAAGCTGACCGAGCTGCACGAAGGAACTTCCGACACTCAAATCAGCAAGAGAGATCTCCTCCTGAACAAGCTGTACATGATCAAGATGAATGACAACGAAACAGCAGCCCAGCTCCATGCCAGAATTCAGGAGTTAATGAACGGACTACACACAATCAGTCACAAGGTAGAAAACCGTGACTTGATAAGGTACGCTCTCAACGCTTTCCCGAGAAACACCTTGTGGGCATCTATGGTAAATGCATACAAGGTTTCAAGGGACCTTTCAAAAATAAAGTTAGATGAACTATTTTCTGAATTAGAGTTGCATGAGCAGACTAACTGCAATCTGGCCGAGAAAGGCATCGCTTTTCTTGCAGGTAAAGCTGGAAAGACAACCAAGAAAAAGCCTCAACCTGCACCCGAGTCTGATTCAGACTCAGACTCAGAAGACACCGAGGGAAATCGACCGAAGCTGGTTCGGCTAGCCCGAGACTACTACAAAGAACTGAAGAACCAGACCAACAGAAGAAAAGCCAGCCGAAGAAAGGAAGAACCAACTGAACCCTCAAATGACAAGAACAAACCAAACGTGACCTGCTACGAGTGCAAGAAGAAGGGTCACTACAAAACGGAGTGTCCGAACCTAAAGGAGACCAAGAAGACTAGAAGAAAGAAGGTGCTTCAGGCAACCTGGGACGAGTCCTCCTCCGAAGAAGAAGAAGAGGTCCCACAGTCGAACTTACTAGCCGTAACTGCCTCAGAAGAAATCGAAACCGAGTCAGAGTCAGAGCCGGACGACGGCAAACTTACATTCTCAGAGGACGGCGAAATAACTGTAAGTGGATTTTCAAGAATTCAATTAAATGAGTTAATTTCCTATCTTTCTCGAGATTTGGCGAAAGCTAAACTCCGAGTCGAATCTCTCTGACAGGAAGTAAAACTCCTGAAAGAGAGAGCTGACTCTCAATCCTTAACTGAGAAGGTTCAAGAAGGAACCTCTACTCAAGTTGAAAAACTTGAGAAAGAGAACTCCTCCTTGAAAACTCAAGTTAAGGACCTTAGATCAGCTTTAGAACGATTCACTTCTGGTTCCAAGGGTCTTGACATGATTCTTGGAAAACAGAAGTCAGTTCTAAATCGATCCGGACTAGGCTATAGAACCAAATCTAGACAAAGATCCTACTATGCTGTACTGAACCAGTCCAGACCTAAAGTTCAGGCATGGGTACCCAAATTGTGCCTGAACAAACAAACTGGATCAAATCAGTATTAGATCCCCAAAGACAAGATTCACATCTTGCCAAACCATTATCGTGGCTTTAGTCCAGGGGGAGCCAAATTAAAAATAATATTTATTGTTAGATAAAATTTAATCTTTGTTTGGAAATTGCATGATTGCTTGTTTATTTAATTTCAGCAATTTACCATATTTAGATTTAGGAATGGATAGTTTAAGGACTGAACCAACTTAACTGAAATTTGAACAACATAGTATTGGGTGGCGGTGAGATGATAGTACGTTAGGGAAGCCAATTCTAATAAGGTCAACTATTCTCTACTTGGTCACTTTAGACTGGTGAAACTAGCCGAAGCTACCGATCCAAGACCCAAGCTAGTTAGACCAGAATTTTTCAAGAAATAGTTTTGAAAATGAAATTTCATTAAAAGACTTTGTCAAGGAAAGAGTAGATGATCCAATAAGGCTACTGCCAAAGAAGGTCTAGTGCCTTGCCAAGACCTGGAAGCCAATTTTTGAAATTCAAATTCAAACTATTCTTTGTCAAATTCGAATCTAACATAAATTTTCAGTTGATTGTAGATTCAAACATTTTTTTAAAATAAACTCAAAATCAACGGTTTTCAAAACTAATTCAATTTTTTTTAAAAAAAATAATTCTAACCACCAAAACATGTCTCACAAAAATTATAAGGCTAACGTGATTGATAACCCTAGATTGGGTGAGACAGACTAGGCTGTGAAAATCAATTTAGGCTATTCCTAATTCTAATTGGATCCAAATCAACAAAACTCTTTATGTGTAGGAACATAAAGATTTGGACCAATGGATGTTGGATAGCGGTTGCTCCAGACACATGACTGGAGATAAAATGAAATTCACCAAACTCAAGTTCAAGAACCTAGGCTCAGTGGCATTTGGCAACAATGCTACACTCAAGGTAATTGGGTCAGGTAATTTTGAACTTAAATCTGACTTTGTTATTAAGAAAGTACTTTTGGTTGAAAATTTTAATTTTAACTTGCTTAGCATAAGTCAATTGTGTGATTCTGGTTATGTAGTTACCTTTAACAATTCTAACTACCTGATTAGAAACCTGCAAGACTCAGAAACCATGCTTAAGGGTACTAGGAAAAATAATGTTTACACTATAAACCTACCCCTAGTACCTAAATGTATGTTAACTCAGTTAGAACAATCAAACCTCTGGCATAGGAGATTAGGTCACACTAATCTGAGAATTATTTCAAAAGTCACCCAACTCGGCCTAATTAAAGGTATCCCTAAAATTAAAAATCATGAAAACTTAATATGTGAATCATGTAATCAAGGTAAACAAACCAGGTCTAGTCACAAACTAATCCAATCTGATCAAACTCAAACCACACTTGAGCTCCTGCACCTTGACCTATTTGATTCACATGGAGCCAAGTCACTAAGCAGAAATCGGTACTGCTTAGTAATAGTTGATGATTACTCCAGGTTTACCTGGATTAGGTTTCTAAAGACCAAAGATGAAACCCTAAACCTATTCAATGAATTTTGTAAGTTAATTGAAAATCAAAACGATACTAAAATTAAAAGACTTAGGAGTGACCACGGGGGAGAGTTTGAAAATCAACGGTTCAAGGAATTCTGTAAGGTAAATGGGTACATACATGAATTTTTGTGTCCTAGAACCCCCCAGCAAAATGGGATAGTCGAAAGAAGAAATAGAACCCTACAAGAAGCCGCTAGGGCTATGCTCAACGAATTCAACCTAGTCAACCAATATTGGGCAGAAGTAGTTAGTACGGCTTGCTACATTCAAAATTGGGTCCTGATTAACAAGCGACACAACAAAACACCCTATGAATTATACTATCATAGACTTCCAAATCTACACTACCTAAGGGTCTTTGGATGCAAAGTCCATATCCTAAACACCAAAGACTATCTAGGAAAATTCCAGTCTAAGTCAACCCCAGGCATCTTCCTAGGATATTCAACCACAAGTAGAGCCTATAGGGTTTACAATAGTCTAGTAAGTTGGTGCAGCAGAAAGCAACACTGTGTAGCTTTGTCCACAACTGAAGCTGAGTATGTTGCTTTAGAAGAGTGTGTAGCACAACTCTTATGGATGATGCACACTCTTAAAGACTTCTAGCTTGACTACAATCAAACCCAAATCTTCATTGATAATATAAGCACAATTAATCTAACTAAAAATTCAATCCAACACTCCAGAACTAAACACATAGAAGTTAAACACCACTTTGTAAGATATCATATAGCCAGGGGTGAAATAGTCCTTAAGCATATAGACTCTAAATTCAACTTAGCCGACATATTCACTAAACCCCTACCTGAGTCTGAGTTCAGCTCATTAAGAAGGCAGTTAGGATTATGCTTGGTAGAATAGGTTTACTCTACTTTTGGTTTTCTTACTGCTTTATTTGATTTGAAAAATCAATTTTTAAAATAATTTTAAAACTGCTTTACTTGATTTCAAAATCAGCTTTTACTTAGTTTGAAAATTTTTTATAAATTTTTCAACTTAGTTTTATTTTAAAACTACCCCCTTCAAAACTAGGGTTTTTTCATAAATGGACTTAGCCTAGGCCCTAACCCTAGAACTGCATGCACTTATAGATTTAGAAGCCAGCATCTCACAAGTACCTTAGGGTACTGTTGATTGATAACCTAGAATGGGTTGAGATGCTTAGGTCTTTGCCTTAATTCAAGATGCTTTAAGTCAGTGCATCTGCAGAAATTGGGGCACTAAATACAACTTAAACAGTAATCAAGTTAAGTGTCAAGTTTAGAAAATCTAACTTGAACAAAACACTTAACTCGACTAACCCTAGCGAAAACTACTATTTATAATAGTTAGTAAGTAGCTAATTGGGTTAGACAAGTCCCTACAGAGATGATTTAAATTGGTTTGATTCAGTTTATCTTGCATTGGTTCAGTACAACACATTAATTCTCTTTTTGCAATTTATTTATGTAATTTGTTTATTTTCTTTCTGCTGTATTACTTTGTTTTTTTGATATATGGCAAAGGGGGAGAGAAAGGAAAGGAGAGAAGCGTTAATTTTTTTTTTCAAAATTCAAAATTTCAAAACTTTATCCTTTCTTCAAAAAGTACTTAATCTATTTGTTTTCAAAAGTACTATGTTTTTCTCTAATGTTTCTCTAAGTTAAGATGCTTTCAAATGTTTTTAGTACTTAAACTTAAAGCTGCTTTCAAATTTTTTTTGGTACTTAAACTTAAAGATGCTTTCACCGTTTTTAGTACTTAAACTTAAAGCTGCTTTCAAATTTTTTTGGTACTTAAACTTAAAGATGCTTTCACCTTTTTTAGTACTTAAACTTAAAGCTGCTTTCATTTTTTTTTTTTTGTACTTAAACTTAAAGCTACTTTTAAAGTACTTAAACTAAAGTCATTTTCAAAAAGCTTTTTAAACACTTAAAATCAAGCTGTTTTTCAAAAAGTTTTTTTGTACTTAAAACTTAAGCAGTTGTAAATTTTGCTAAGTACTCATCTTAAACTTAAGCTATGGTTCTAAGAACTTAAAACTTTAGAAGATGCTTCTTTTCTACTGACATGAAATTTCTTAAAGTGTAAATCTTCAAAAGTGCACAACCAATTTTTTAAAATATGTTTCTTTTGAAAATTGTTGTAAGCGTTTGAAAAATTAACTCCATCTTTAAACATAGAAATCCCACAAACTTTTGAAAAACCTAGGGGGAGATTCCTTCCAGGGGGAGGAAACTAAAAATTCACTTCATCTGTTATGATTAACTTAACTTTTTGAACCGGGTTGCCATAAATCAAAAAGGGGGAGATTGTTGGTGCAGACAGCACCCAAGTCGAACCTGTGTTTTGATCAATGGAAAAGGGTTCAAAAGTTAAGATGTTTTGTTTTTCTAACATACTACTTGAGTGTGCAGATTAAAGTCCTAGCGAAGGACTGCTAGGCACCTAGCGAAGGACTGCTATGCATCAGAACCCTAAGACCCAGCGAAGGGCTGCTGGGCACCTAGTGAAGGGCTGCTAGGAGTTAATGACCTGGCAAAGGACTGCTGGACACCAGGCGAAGGACTGCCTGGAACTGAAGACCTAGCGAAGGGCTGCTGGGCACCAGGCGAAGGACTACCTGGAACTGAAGACCTAGCGAAGGACAGCTAGGCACCTGGCGAAGGACTGTTGGGCAAAAGTCCAACCGGAGGAGCCGGTTGGCATCAGGTAAATTCTCCTGAGAGGAGTAGGTGAGGACGCGTTCCCCGTCGAGGGAACAGTAGGCGTCGGTTTGACCTAGGGTTCCATTTTGGAGACCCAAAGTCAGAACCAAGACAGCTAAGGCTGTATAAACCTAATATTTTATTGCTTCATATTGTTTTGGACTAACCCTGGATGCAGGACCGAAGGAACGTGTGTCTGTAGCTCAGAATGCCCAAAGGAGAGAGGCAAGTAGCTGAGCAGGGCGCCCCCAGTGTCCCGGGCGCCCCCAAGGCCAATAGAAAACAAGTGAAGTAAAGAAGTGCTTGGGTAGCTTACTGGGCGGGGCGCCCCCATGCTCCCGGGCGCCCCCTGCGTCCCGGGCGCCCCCAGTGCCCAGGGCGCCCTGCGCATAAGCCAACGAAGCGGATAAACCTCATCCAGCTGAGAAGCCCGCTGAAACAGTCAACCAAGGCGCCCCCTGCTTCCCGGGCGCCCCCGTCAAGGTTCGATCCCTATTTTATAGGGATAAAACGCTGACCGAGACTGTTGCGGATCAAAGGCCACGTAGAGGGCGCCCCCAACGTCCATGGCGCCCCCGGACCTACTATATAAAGCCGTCGACTCCCAAGGTTTCTGAACAACTTCTTCCAACGCAATTTCACTCTTCTGCTCCAGCGCTCTGCTCCGGAAACCTCCCAACTCGAGATACAAGCGCCGACAACGTCCCCCTGCTCCAAAATACAATCCACACCAGACGTCGGTAACGAAGAGTTGTTTTTCAAGTTTACTGTACTACTCTTGTAACATCTTTCTGTAAACTGTTTTGCGCATATAGAATTGCCCGCAGTAAACGGTCAACGACCGTGGGCCTTGGAGTAGGAGCCGACCGCGACTCCGAACCATGTAAAATCTTGGTGTTTGTGTATTGTTTTGATTTAATTTTTTCCGCTGCGTTTTCTCTTTTTCAATCCCCCTCTATCGTTTTCTCTCGATCCAACATATTCACTATTTGAGTATACATGTTTATGTATTTGATTGAGATCTTAAACTCATTTACTGAATATCCGCAATACAATTCACAGTATGAGAGAATTTGTGATGAATTCACAACTAGTGATTATCTCTACATGTGCAATTGTGAAGTATTGAAATTGTCGCTAATCGATGAATTGATAAATACGGACACTATCAATTCTGTTGAGACTAGCATGGGCTATTCTCTAATCAGCTGATTCTCACTGGCTGGTGACATTGGGTTGTCCGAAGATAAACATGAATGCTAGTTAAGGGAACTAGTTCATTGGAGTGACTGGCTGTAAAACTTCATATCTACATATAGATATGTCCATGAAGCTCTTACTGGAGCTTAAGTGTGATGTTCCTTTGACTTGCGGTGTTCAAGTCATCTTGGTCATGGAGACTTATACTTTGACATCTTAAGCAAGCATCTCCAAGGAGGTGTGGACCCAAGATGACTGGGTATAAGCCGAAGTGCCCGAAAATGTTTGAAAAGCCTACAAATGATTCACCACTCCTTGCGAGGAGATGTATACCCAAGGCCTATCGTCGGATTGTTACTCGAAGCCTCTGGCCAGAGCATGACATGTTCAGAGTATGAATCTCTTAAATACATGAGAGTAATTAGAATCCGTAGGACGAGAAAACGTTACTTGGGCTAAGTGTGACGTAGTCAGCCTAGTGGGGACTGACACACATAGACCATGTCCTGAACCAAGTGGGTATAAGATGGTGAAGGGAATGGGGCACAATTCATTATAGCTGCTGAAGGGTTTCAGAATTGTTTCTGAGGTCAACCGTTGATCTTTCGATTAATTGGGGATCATGATGTACTACTAGGTGTCACTCATGATCGTTCTATAATTGATTAATTATAGACGGCCAACATAAATCGAAAGCCTATTTAGTCACACGCACTACGAGTAATCCGAGGGATTTAAAATGAGTTGAAAATTGGATTTTCCAATCAAGAGAGATTAGGTTTGGTTAAGCCAAACGATAAGTCGAATCTGAATTTTTCAGAGATGCATCAGATGTGTAAAATGGCTAAGTCTTTTGAAGACTTAATAGATGAATTAAATAAGTTTAATTCATTGGGGCGTGGCTTGGATGGGCCGGCCAAAGAGGGTTTTCATCCTCTTTTCTTGGCCGGCCACAACAAAAGGAGAGAACCAAGTTTTTGGTTCAATTTATAAAATAAACCAAGTGTGGTTTGTTTTATAAAATTATGGATGATATAAATTTTTATATAATAAACCAAGGTTTGGTTTATTTTTCATGGAAATTAAAATGAACCATGGATTGGTTTATTTTATTTTATAAAATCAATCATGGATTGATTTACCATGATAAGAAAATTTATTCCATAAGAAAAAAGGAGACTTGGTCGATTTTATCATGAATTAAAATATGATAAAACTTGGCATGATGGAATAAGTCTCTTTTTTGAGAGGCTTGATGGTTGAGAGGCCACTATATAAATGACCCAAGGCAAGACTTGGAAAATAATCAAAGTATTCTTGCCTGGGATCTCTCCCTCTCCTCCCTTCTTCCTCTTGGCCGGCCACAAGGTTCTTCTCCCTTCTTCTTGCCGAGAGCACAAGGAGAAGCACCGAGGCGACGAAGTTCTTCCGTTGGGACGATCTTCCTCTCCAGCCATCATCACCTTGGGATTGGGCGCAAGTCATCTTCCTCCTTCTCGCCGGAATTGTGATTCCGGCCAACCTTGGTAGTGAGTTTTTCGATGTGATTACTTCTCTCTTGGTTTTTCTTGTCGCGTTCTCGGAGAATCTAGTAGTTCTCGAGAACATGAAACTCGTGTCTTTGCGAAGTCATCCCGAAGATACTCGGCGTGGACGCGAATAGAGGCGGAGCTTCCAAGGGACACTTATGGTTGGATCTTGTCTCTTCCTTCGAGTTACGCGAGGTAATACGTAAATTAGTTTATGTTTCTGCAAAATTATAAATATATGATCATGTCTACACAAGATAAAGTTGCATGCTTAGATGTGTGGTTAAATAATTTGAGAAATTATTTATGTTAAACCTTCCGCTGCACGTAATTAATTTTAAAATTACGAACCCGCATCCATGTCAACATGCACCCGGTCCCAACATAAACTTCCTCACCAACCCCCATATTTTCATATGGGCTCCACTTATTATGAATCGTCCATCTCCTCATGTTTAAGATATCGAATGCTCGATAATTATTTTAAATTACTGATAATTTTAATTAATTATCTTCTTAATCCTTGATTAGTACCACTCAACCTTTTCATCATGTCGGACCATAGTCCACTTGCAAGATTTGACTTGACGATCCTTCTGAGCTCATCAAGGGGCATCATAATCCTGACTCACCAGGACACGGATTCCATCAATAATCAATGACACACCATATAATTAATATTATTTCCCAATTTACCGGGTCTGTCGATTTAACAGAATAAATCTCGCCCATTGGTAAGTCAAAGAAATAATAATTAATTATACGTGCCCGTTATTATTTCGGGATTAGGAGATCGTACTTCATAATATATATCTGAGGTCTAATCCAATTTATGAAGTCAGTACAAAATTGGATGACCTATCTTTTGGTCCTACTCAAAGCACACAAAGTGCACTAGTGTAATTCTATGGTTAAGACAAACCACACCTTATTACACTACAATCATCCTGATAGTTTGTCCAACTCTATCTCGGTTCTGAGCCTCTTTCTTATACTTCTGCAAGGAACTTGATAACATGATCTTCTGTGCGTCACCATGTACCATGTTATCTACAATGCAAAGTATAAGATACTTTGTGCACATACTAATATAAATATGCACTGTGTGATTTTGCGATTCTCTTTTAAAATGTAAATGTATTATAACCAAAAGCAAGACTTTTAGTATACATCCTAACAATCTCCCACTTATACTCAAAGATTTTGCTGTTATCAAAATGTCATACATCTGACTCCTAGACCCTTCACCTGCCTAAAATCTCTCGCTACTAAGGCCTTAGTGAAATGATCTCCCTAGGTCATCCTCTGATGTAATCTAAGCAACAACAGCTATTCTTCATCAGGGTGGTACTTGCGCTCTATCTGTTTACTTGCCTTATGGACTCGTGATTCCTTCGCGTTTGCAACTGCACCATTTTAATCACAACAAAATGTGATAGCCCTGAGCAAACCAGGAACCACATCGAAGTCCATCTTGAGGTTCCTGAACCATGTAGCTTTCTTGGCTGCTACGCAGGCTGCCAAACATCCAGCCTCCATGGTAGAGTCCATCATGCAGCCGCTGCGCGACAATCTCCCATACAATGGTTCTACCTCCTAAAAGTAAACACAAAACCCCCCGAGGAATACTTATATTTTCCCCTTGTCTTGATTGGAATTATGTATCCATATAACCCACAGGAAATTGGTCTGCCCGATAAATCAACATATAATCTTTACTCCTTCTCAAGCATTAATATATGTTTTTACCACAGTTCAATTTTCTTGACCTAGTTTACTCCGATATCTATCAACCATGCCCAAGGCACAACAGATATCTGGTCTCATTTTTAGCATACATGAGGCTTCCTTTAGCTGACGCTAAAAGAACTGTCATTACCTACTCTATCTCTTTTGATAATCTAAACATATCTCTTTAGGTAAAGTAGCTCCACCTCTGAAAAGTACAAAAATTCTCTTGGAGGTCACCATGAAAAAACGAGTTAGGACAGTGTCATATATGAAGTTTGGAAAAACACAACATCCTTTTCTGGTGATCCCTTAGATCTTTGATCGCCAAGGATGTGTTCTGGTTTTCTTAAGTCCTTCATACCTTACTTGTTTTGACAACCATACCCTTACGTCTGACAATATTCCGTCATTGTTGCCAACCAACAAAATATTATCAACGTATAGTATAATAATACCACTTCGTTTCCGTCACATCTTATATACACAATCCTCATCCGTCCTTTGAACAAATTCACATGACTGGATTTATCTCATCAAAGCGGATGTTCCTTGTCACAGGTCTAGGGATCTCGTTCATGTTCACCAAGGAGCCATTCCATAGACTTTCCAAGAACATGAATCCTTTAGGTTGACTAACAACCCTCCCACCATGATAAGGTACCCCTTGTGTATCTTCTGTGACTCGAGGTGCAGTGTCATTTGGTATTCCCTCTTGTACAGTTGATACTAAGATTACAATGTCCACTTATTTGTTTTCTCAGAACAATTCTACTCATAGGCTTGTGGTTTATTTCATAGTCCGTTTCCTAAGAATCAAACATTCGTACCAACTAATTGTTGGATCGAGAAGAACGATAGAGGGGGGAGGTGAATATCGTAAAACGTTTCGGATTCGAAAAGAGAATAAGCTGCGAAAAATAAAGAAACACAAACGTGAACTCAAGCAATTTTACTTGGTTCGGAGTCGCGGTCGTCTCCTACTCCAAGGCCCACGGTCGTTGACCGTTTACTGCGGGCAATTCTATATGTGCACAAATGTTTACAGAGAAATTTTATAGTTCTAGTACAGTAAACTGAAAATTAAGCTCTTTCGTTACCGATGCCCGGTGTGTTGGGACTGGGTGCATATTGACATGGATGCGGGTTCATAATTTCAAAATTAATTACGTGCAGCGGAAGGTTTAGCATAAATAATTTCTCTAAATCATTTAACCACACATCTAAGCATGCAAGTTTATCTTGTGTAGACATGATCATATATTTGAAATTTTGCAGAAACATAAACTAATTTACGTATTACCTCGCGTATCTCGAAGGAAGGGACGAGATCCAACCGTAAGCGTCCCTTGGAAGCTCCGCCTCTATTCGCGTCCACGCCGAGTATCTTTGGGATGACTTCGCAAAGCCACGAGTTTCGTGTTCTCGAGAACTACTAGATTCTCCGAGAATGCGACGTGAAAAACCAAGAGAGAATTCGGAAGACTAACCACAAAAGGATGGCCGGAATCAAAATTCCGGTGAAGCAAAAGAAGAGGCTTGCGGCAAAAGATCCTTGCGGCAAACTCTAATTCCAGTAGCACCTTCTTCCTGTTGGATCGAGAGAACCGATAGAGGGAGGGTGAATATCGGAAAACACTTTTCGGATAAATAATAGAGCAAGTACGCAGTGGAATAAAAAATAATCACGAACACAGGTAGTTTTACTTGGTTCGGAGCCTAGGTCGACTCCTACTCCAAGGCCCACGGTCGTTGACCGTTTTCTGCGGGCAATTCTATAAGTTCGCAAATCAGTTTATAAGATTGAATTTACAAGTATGGTAAAGTAAACTTTTTAAAAGAAACTCTTCTTTTACCGACGTCCGATGTAGGTTGTCTTTTCGGAGCAGCGGGACGTCGTCGGCGCTTGAGTCTTGAGTCGGAAGGTTTTCGAAGCAGGGCGCGGGAGCAAAAGAGCGTGTATGCGTTCGAAAGATTGATTGATGAAGCCTTGGGGTCGACGGCCCTTTTTATAGCACCTGGGGGCGCCCGGAACGTCGGGGGCGCCCCCCCCACGTGTCAGCCGATCCGATTCCTTCTTGGTCAGCTCTGATCCCTTCAAACTCGGGATCAAGCTTTGACGGGGGCGCCCGGGTTGACCGGGTCTCCTTCTTATCCGTTGGCTTCGAGGGGATCTGTTATGTCAGCTTCACCTGGGGGCGCCCGGAGCGCTGGGGGCGCCCGGGAGCAGTGGGGGCACCTGGGAGCACGGGGGCGCCCTGACCAATAGCTGCAGAAACAGTTCTTTTACTTCGACTGTTTTGTGTTCACCTTGGGGGCACCCGGGAGACTCCGGGCGCCCTACTCAGCTGTTGCCTCACTCCTTTGAGGCTCTCTGAGCTGCAGACACTCGTTCCTTCGGTCCTGCATCCAGGGTTAGTCCAAAACAACATAAAGTAATAATATTTAAGTTTTATATAGCCTTAGCTGTCTTGGTTCTGACTTTGGTCTCCAAAATGGAGCCCTAGGTCGAACCGACGCCTACTATTCCCTCGACGGGGAACGCGTCCTCACCTACTCCTCTCGGGAGAATGTACCTGATGCCAACCGGCTCCTCCGGTTGGACATTTGCCTAGCGATCCTTCGCCAGGTCTTGGATACCAAGCTTTCCTTCGCCAGGTCTTCAGTCCCAAGCTGTCCTTCGCCTGGTGCCTAGTATTCCTTCGCCAGGACTTCAGTACCCTAGCATTCCTTCGCCAGGTGCCTAGCTGTCCTTTGCTAGGGCTTTGTACCCTGGCATTCCTTCGCCAGTGCCTAGCAATCCTTCGCTAGGACTTTGTATCCTGGCATTCCTTCGCCAGGTACCTAGCAGTCCTTCGCTAGGACTTTTTCCTGCACACTTGAGTAACATGTTAGATAACATTTATACCTTAACTTTTGAGCCCTGTTGCCATTATCAAAACTCAGGTTTGACTTGGGTGCTTTCTGCACCAACAATCTCCCCCTTTTTGATTTATGGCAACCCTGGTTCAAAAAGTTAAGTTAATCAAAGCATATAAAAATTACCTTTTGTTCCCTCCCCCTGGAAGGAATCTCCCCCTAGATTTTTCAAAAATTCATGGGATTTTTGAAAATAGATTCTAAGTCTAAAGATGGTTTTGACTTAGAAAATTTTAAGCTTTAAAGCTATATTTTTCCAAAATGATTTTCGTTGTGTACTTTGGAAAATTTTATGTTTAATTACTTAGATAAAAAACTTAAGTTGAGCATAAAAAATTTGAGTACTTAGAAAATTTTGCAAACTTAAGTTTTGACATACTTAGATAAATTTTGCAAACTTAAGTTTTGAAATACTTAGAAAAATTTTGCAACCTTAAGTTTTGAAATACTTAGAAAAATTTTGCAAACTTATGTTTTGAAATACTTAGAAAAATTTTGCAAACTTAAGTTTTGAAATACTTTTTGAATAAAGGATAGGGTTTGAAATTTTTAGAAAAAATTTTATATAAAAAATTTTAGAAAATTTTAAACTCTCCTTTCCTATCTCTCCCCCTTTGCCATATATCAAAAACAAATAAATATAGCAGAAACAGGATAATTAAATTGCATAAAAGCGAATAAATTGCATTATTTTGCTGTACTGACCCAATTCAGGATATGAACTAAACCAAATCAGTTTCTTTTAGGGTCCTGTCTAACCCAATTAGCTACTTACTAACTGTCATTAAATAGTAGTTTTTGCTAGGGTTAGTCAAGTTAAGTGTACTGTTCAAGTTAGATTTTCTAAACTTGATACTTAACTTGATTACTGTGTAGTTTGTATTTAGTGCCCCAATTACTGCAGATGCACTGACTTAAAGCATCTTGAATTAAGGCAAAGACCTAAGCATCTCAACCCATTCTAGGTTATCAATCAAAAGAACCCTAAGGTGCTTGTGAGATGCTGGCTTCTAAATCTATAGGTGCATGCAGTTCTAGGGTTAGGGCCTAGGCTAAGTCCATTTGCGAAAAAACCCTAGTTTTGAAGGGTGTATTTTTAAAATAAAACTAAGTCGAAAAACATTTAAAATTTTCAAAACTAAGTAAAATTTGATTTTGAAAACATTTAAAAAATTTTAACAACTGATTTTAAAAACATTTGAAAATGTTAAAGGCTGAAGTAGTAGAAAAACCAAAAAGCACAGTAAACCTATTCTACCAAGCATAGCCCTAACAGAGATCAGATAATCAAACAACCAAGTAGTCAACTACATAAGTCCGCTGGTAAGAGAACCAGCACAGTCATACAGGTCAAGCATGAGTCAACCCTACTAAGTAGGGGCAGTCAAATAGTCACTAGTACAATGCAAATCATATCTAGGAAGAGGGTCCAGGATGATCAGAGGAACCTGGCTGCCAGGATCTAAACATCTCCATCATCTCGTGATACTGTGCATCTCTGGTCTCCCTCTCAGCTCTAAGGGCACTCATATAGTCAGTGTAATAGCCTAGATTTGTCTCCATATCTTCAGCATGGTTTGCCTCCACTTCCTCTCGGAGGCTCTGGACATGTATCTCTAGCCGTGTCACTCTCTCGTAGAGTGTCGGTGGAGGGGGCTCGTCTATGTGTGCTTGGGCCTCTGCTGCCAGATCTGCAACGTCAACGTCTACCTCCTCGTCTGAATCGATCTGCGCTCCGGCTCACTGTCGTCTCCAAGTCAAAACCCCGGTGGCCGATACATCTATCCCAGCTAAAGAGAAGTTCCTAAACCCTATCTCATCAAAATCGGTCAGTTCGGATATCTCACCTACGGTAATGTCACGACTGTGGTGATGAAGGATGGAGGTGATGATGTGGCAGAAGGGAGTGCGCACTCGTCCCTGAGTGGTAACACTAGACGCGTGCAGAATAGCGTGAAACATGTGTAGTCCAATGTCAATGTCAAGATGATGGATCAGGGCATACAGAAGAAATGTATGAAAAGTTTGCATGGTCGCGACATCCCTAGAGGATAGTGGTAGAATGCAGCGGACCAGGACTCTGTACAGGGCGTAGTCCTGGGCCTGAAGCTCAACGGACTGAAATCGTCTAGCTACCGAGAGTCTAGCTTCCCTATAGAAATATGAGTGGAGAGTGTCTAGAGTAATGTGGGAGTAGGGAGCATCAAATGGAGGATCCCTAGGTGGATAGCAACAAAAGGTGGACTGGGAAGGTCATAGTCCAAGAAATCGATTTAGTAAGGTTGGAGTGATAGACAAGGGTATCCCTTGAACCGTAGTGACAAACATGAGATCGTTCTGTCTAACTATGTTATTGTAGAATTCTGCACATAAAGATGTGTTAATGGAATGAGTGCAGAATACTAGATTATCAAGTTGATAAAAGTTTATGACATTCATGGCTAAGGGACAAGATTGGGTAAAGAAATGTCTATTAAGATAGCTAGTTTTGATAGGCTTGTAAGTTGTTCGAGCAAACCTATTACATAGTTCTAGAGTCGGGAACCTAGGGTCGGGACTCGGTTCGGCACCGGGGTTCGCTTGGTTTGCTCGGCGTTTTCTAATTTAAGAAACATGCATTTATAAGGAAGGAATTTAAGAAAGTAATTTCTAAATGCATAAAAGAAATCATAACGGGGAGGCATGGTTGAGATTGAGGAAGCACAAGTGTCACTTGATCTTCTTGGAAGGAAGGAAGTGAGGAAGGAGGATGGTTTTTGGTGTGGGAAGAAGGAAGGGTTCGGATGCCCTTTTATAGGCTGACCATTGGGGGCGCCCGGGAGTTCCCGGGCGCCCGGGAGTTCCCGGGCGCCCGGACAGGGGTCTCTGCCTTTGGCAGAGACTTCGGCTGGTTGGGGGTGCCCGGAATGGCCCGGGCGCCCCAGTCAAGCTAGTCTTTGCAACTTTTGCTGCTTTGACTGGAATGGGGGCGCCCGCGTGGTTCCGGGTACCCTGGTCAAGGGTCAAAGGCAGCTTTTTGCCTTGAGGGAAGATAAAGGCATGCATGGGGCGCCAAGGAGTCACGGGCGCCCGGAGTGTATAGGAAATGTCTTGTCATCATTTGACCATGGTATGAAATGATTTGATCATGGTTTGACTGCTTTGACCATGGTTTGACTACTTTGACCATGGTTTGACTTATTGTTAGGTCAATGCTTTAAACAACAATCAAGTTATGAATTCTGATTAAGTTGAATTTACTGTCTCACCTGATCTAGGGTTTTCAATCACGTTATCCTTATAGGTTTTGTGAGACAGGTTTTGATAAAAGACTTTTTGAAAAACATAATTTATTTTGAAAGTCTTAAATAATTTTGAAAACAGTTGAATTCATTTAAAAAATATTTAAGTCTACAAGTAATTGAAAATTTGTGTTAGATTTAAATTTTATAAAGACTAATTTGAATTTGAATTTCAGAGATTGGCTTTCAGGTCTTGGCGAGGCACTAGGCCTTCTTTGGCCGTAGCCTTATTGGATCATCAACCCTTTCCTTGACAAAGCCTTTCAATGAAATTTCATTTTCAAAATTATTCTTTGAAAAATTCTGGTCTAACTAGTTTGGGTCTTGGATCGGTAGCTTCGGCTAGTTTCACCAGTCTAAAGAGGCCAAGTGTACTTGACCTTATTAGAATTGGTTTCCCTAACGTACTATCATCTCACCTCCTCCCAATACTATGTTGTCAATTTTCAGTTAAGTTGGTTTGGTCCTTAAACTAACCATTCCTAAATCTAAGCATGATAAATTGCAGAAATTAAATATACAAGCAACCAAGCAAATTGCAAGCAAGAATTGAATTTTATCTAATAATAACTATTGTTTTCAATTTGGCTCCCCCTGGACTATAGCCACGATAATGGTTTGGCAAGATGTGAATCTTGTCCTTGGGGATCCAATATTGGTTTGATCCAGTTTGTTTGTTCAGACATAGTTTTGGTACCCATGCCTGAACTTTAGGTCTGGACTGGTTCAGTACAGCAAAGTAGGATCTTTGTCGAGACTTGGTTCTATAACCTAGTTCGGATCGATTTAGAACCGATTTCTATTTTCCAAGAATCATGTCAAGATTCTTGGAACCAGAAGTGAATCGTTCTAAGGCTTATCTAAGATCCTTAACCTGAGTTTTCAGGGAGGAGTTCTCTTTCTCAAGTTTTTCAACTTGAGTAGAGGTTCCTTCTTGAACCTTCTCAGTTAAGGGTTTAGGGTCAGCTCCCTCTTTCAGGAGTTTTACTTCCTGTCGGAGGGATTCGATTCGGAGTTTGGCTTTCGCCAAATCTCGAGAAAGATAAGATATTAACTCGTTTAATTGATTTCTAGTAAATCCACTTACCTTAATTTTGTCGTCCTCTGAGAATGTCAGTCTGCCGTCGTCCTGTTCTGATTCTGACTCGGTCTCGACTTCTTCTGAGGCGATTAGTGCGAGTAGGTTCGATTGTGGGACCTCTTCTTCATCTTCGGAGGAGGACTCATCCCACGTTGCTTGAAGTGTCTTCTTCTTCCTTCTACTCTTTTTGGTCTCCTTCAGGTTCGGACACTCTGTCTTGTAGTGACCTTTCTTCTTGCACTCGTAGCAGGTCACGTTGGGCTTGTTCTTTTCGTTTGCGGGTTCAGCTGGTTCATCCTTTCTTCTACTGGCTCGTCGTTTGTTGGTTTGATTCTTTAATTCCTTGTAGTAGTTTCTTGCCAGTCGAACCAGCTTAGGTCTATCTCCTTCTTCGTCTTCTGAGTCTGAGTCTGAGTTAGACTCGGGTTCAGGTTGAGGCTTTTTCTTTGTTGTCCTTTCAGTTGTACCTGCAACAAAGGCAATACCTTTCTCGGCCAAATTGCAATTAGTCTGTTCGTGTAACTCTAATTCAGAGAACAATTCATCTAATTTAACTTTTGAAAGGTCCCTTGAAACCTTGTATGCATCTACCATAGATGCCCACAAGGTGTTTCTAGGGAAAGCATTTAAAGCGTACCTTATTAAGTCACGGTTTTCTACCTTGTGACCGATAGTGTGCAGTCCGTTCATCAGTTCCTGGATTCGGGCGTGAAGCTGAGCTGCTGTTTCGTTGTCGGTCATTTTAATTGTATACAGCTTGTTCAGG
Organism: Boesenbergia rotunda; assembly: GCA_024364735.1. Lineage (NCBI taxonomy): Eukaryota > Viridiplantae > Streptophyta > Magnoliopsida > Zingiberales > Zingiberaceae > Boesenbergia > Boesenbergia rotunda. The sequence goes on from JAGFNQ010002122.1 coordinate 151,300, forward strand.
AGGAGATCCCTCTTGCTGATCCGAGTGTCTGATGTTCCTTCGTGCAGCTCGATCAGTTTCCCCCACAGCTCCTTGGCACTGTTGAAGGGACTCACCCGGTTCAGCTCCTCTTTTGTTAAGCCGCATTGGAGGGTCTGGGTCGCCTTTGCATCCGCTTCAATTTTCCGTTTCAGAGCGGTGTCCCACTCTGTGTAGCTTTGAGGTACTCCTTCAGCATTTCTCGGAATCTCCAATCCGGACTGGATGATTATCCACATGTCCACCTGAGTTTTCAGGTGGACCTCCATTCGACTTTTCCAGTAGGAAAAGTCTTCTCCACTGAATAGAGGAGGTCTGGCTGTGCTGAATCCTTCTTGCATGGCCATTTTATCTGAAATGAAAAGTAGACAAAAAAAATATCCCAAGACTTGGTCTTGGATTAGTAGTGCGAGATAAAGAAAAATATTTGTCGAGGGGTGTTGCACCAGCCTCGATCAACGAGAAGAAATTCGAACGAAAAAGAAATATTAGAAGAATTTCGAACAAAAAAATATTAGAAGAATTTTGAACGAAAGAAAAAAAATATTCGAACGAGAAAAAAAAGAAAATTTAAAAAAAAATCTGAAAAATTTTCAAACTGGTGGTTGCACCAAATTTGAACTTCCCCGCTCTGATACCACTTGTTGGATCGAGAGAACCGATAGAGGGGGGTGAATATCGGAAAACGCTTTTCGGATAAATAATAGAGCAAGTACGCAGCGAAATCAAAAACAATCACGAACACAGGTAGTTTTACTTGGTTCGGAGCCTAGGTCGACTCCTACTCCAAGGCCCACGGTCGTTGACCGTTTTCTGCGGGCAATTCTATAAGTTCGCAAATCAGTTTACAAGATTGAATTTATAGGTATGGTAAAGTAAACTTTTTAAAAGAAACTCTTCTTTTACAATGTCCGATGTAGGTTGTCTTTTCGGAGCAGCGGGACATCGTTGGCACTTGAGTCTTGAGTCGGAAGGTTTCCGGAGCAGGGCGCGGGAGCAGAAGAGCGTGTATGCGTTCAAAAGATTGATTGATGAAGCCTTGGGGTCGACGACCCTTTTTATAGCACCTGGGGGCGCCCGGAACGTCGGGGGCGCCCCCCCACGTGTCAGCCGATCCGATTCCTTCTCGGTTAGCTCTGATCCCTTCAAACTCGAGATCAAGCTTTGACGGGGGCGCCCGAAACGCTGGGGGCGCCCGGGTTGACCGGGTCTCCTTTTTATCCGTTGGCTTCAAGGGGATCTGTTCTGTTAGCTTCACCTGGGGGCGCTCGGAGCGCTGGGGGCGCCCGGGAGCAGTGGGGACGTCCGGGAGCACGGGGGCGCCCTACCAATAGCTGCAGAAACAGTTCTTTTACTTCGACTGTTTTGTGTTCACCTTGGGGGCACCCGGGAGACTCCGGGCGCCCTACTCAGCTGTTGCCTCACTCCTTTGAGGCTCTCTGAGCTGCAGACACGCGTTCCTTCGGTCCTGCATCCAGGGTTAGTCCAAAATAACATAAAGTAATAATATTTATGTTTTATACAGCCTTAGCTGTCTTGGTTCTGACTTTGGTCTCCAAAATGGAGCCCTAGGTCGAACCGACGCCTACTGTTCCCTCGACGGGGAACGCGTCCTCACCTACTCCTCTCGGGAGAATGTACCTGATGCCAACCGGCTCCTCCGGTTGGACTTTTGCCTAGCGGTCCTTCGCCAGGTCTTGGATACCAAGCTTTCCTTCGCCCGGTGCCTAGCATTCCTTCGCCAGGTCTTCAGTCCCAAGCTGTCCATTGCCTGGTGCCTAGCATTCCTTCGCCAGGACTTCAGTACCCTGGAATTCCTTCGCCAGGTGCCTAGATATTCTTTGCTAGGGCTTTGTACCTTGGCATTCCTTCGCTAGTGCCTAGCAGTCCTTCGCTAGGGCTTTGTACCCTGACATTCCTTTGCCAGTGCCTAGCAGTCCTTCGCTAGGACTTTTTCCTGCACACTTGAGTAACATGTTAGATAACATTTATACCTTAACTTTTGAGCCCTG
>JAGFNQ010002122.1:158165-198978 GCA_024364735.1 Boesenbergia rotunda
AGAGATTATAAGTAGGAATGATATACAAATTGAGAAAATTCCCACTGAAAGGAATTAGCGGATCCTTTAACAAAGGCCTTGCCTCAGAGCAAGTTTGAGGGTCATGTTAGAGCTTGTGGTATTGGATACCGTAGCGATTGGCATTAGGCCAAGGGGAGTTTGTTAGTGATATGAGAGAAGTGTCCTAAGGCAATCGCCTTATGATTGTAAATATTTATTTAATAAATGATAATTCACTATTTGAGATACATGCTAGTGTATTTGATTGAGATCTTAAACTCATCTACTGAATGTCCGCAATACAACTCACAGCATAAGAGAATTTGTGATGGGATCACAACTAGTGATTATCTCTAAATGTGCAAATGTGAAGTATTGAAAAATATCCCTAGTCGATGAATTGATAAATACGGACACTATCAATTCTGTTGAGACTAGCATGGGTTATTCTCTAATTAGCTGATTCTCACTGGCTGGTGACATTGGGATGTCCGGAGATAAACATGGATGCTAGTTATGGGAACTAGTTCATTGGAGTGACTAGCTGTAAGACTTCATATGGTAATCTATATAGATATGTCAATGAAGTTCTTACTGCGGCTTAAGTGCGATGTTCCTTTGACTTGCGGTGTTCAAGTCATCTTGGTCATGGAGACTTATACTTTAACATCTTAAGCAAGCATCTCCAAGGAGGTGTGGACCCAGGATGATTGGGTATAAGCCGAAGTGCCCGAAGGTGTTTGAACAGCCTACAAAGGATTCACCACTCCTTGCGAGGAGATGTATACCCAGGCCTATCGTCGGATTGTTACTCAAAACCTCTGGCCAGAGTATATCATGTTTAGAGTGCAAGTCTCTAAAATATATGAGAGTAATTAGAAATCCAAAGGACGAGAAAGACATTACTTGGGCTAGGTGTGACGTAGTCAGCCTAGTGGGGACTGACACAAATAGACCGTGTCCTGAACCAAGTGGGTATATGATGGTGAAGGGAATGGGGCACGATTCATTAGAGCTGCTGAAGGGTTTCAGAATTACTTCTGAGGTCAACCGTTGATCTTTCGATTAATTGGGGGTAATGATGTACTACTAGGTGCCACTCATGATCGTTCTATAATTAGTTGATTATAGACGGCCAATATAAATCGAAAGCCAATTTAGTCACACGCACTACGAGTAATCCGAGGGATTTAAAGTGAGTTGAAAATTGGATTTTCCGATCAAGAGAAATAAGTCGAATCTGAATTTATCAGAGGCGCAATGGAAGCTAAAATGGCTAAGTCTTTTGAAGGCTTATTGGGCGAATTAAATGAGTTTAATTCGCGATCGGTTCGGCTTGGTTTGGCCGGCCAAAGAGGGTGCCAAACCCCTTGGATTGGCCGGCCACATTAAAGGGAAGAAACCAATTTAATTGGTTTAATTAATAAAATAAATCTAGTGCGATTTGTTTTATAAATTATGGATAAATAAATTTGTGTAAAGAAATTTATATAAATAAATTTATAGAAATTTATTCTTTTTTATGGAAATTAAAATGATCCATGAAATGGTTTATTTTAATTTTATAAAATCAATTATGAATTGATTTTTCCATAATAAGAAAGTTTATAAATTTCTTATAAAATTTATTCCATAATAAAAGGGGAGATTAATTAGTTTTATTATAAAGTTAGTTATAATAAAACTTGGTAATTCATAAGAGAATTTATAGGATAAATTTCTTATGATAACTAATTAGTTTTATTATAAAGTTAGTTATAATAAAACTTGGTTTAAACGGAATAATTCATAAGAGAATTTATAGGATAAATTTCTTATGATAACTAATTCCGTTAAGAGGGAGACTTGGCAAGGGAGATGCTACTATATAAAGGAACCAAAGGCAAGCCCTTAATTCTAATCAAGTAATCAAGAGAAGTAGCTTCCTCTCCCTCTCTCTCTCTTACTCTCTATTCTCCCTTTCTTCCCTTTAGGGCTGGCGCCCTCCCTGAGGATTAGGGCCGGCGCACCTTCATCCACCTAGGGTCGGCGCATCTCCTTCCCTAGGGTTGGTTGCCGTGAGCTTTCAAGAAGAAGGAGAAGCCAACCAAGAAGAAGAAGAAGCGGATCTCATCTCCTTCCTTCTCGGAATATTGATTCCGTTACTTTGGTGGTTAGTTTCCTATCTTTTCTCTTGTTCTTCTAGTTGTGCCTTTAGAGAATCTAGTAGTTCTCGTCGGCACAAAACTCGTGACTTTGCGAAGTCATCCCGAAGAGAACTCGGCGTGGACGCGAATAGAGGCGAAGCTTCCAAGGGACGCTACGGTTGGATCTCGTCCCTTACTTCGAGTTACGCGAGGTACTTAGTAAATTTGTTTACTTTTCCACAAAGTTTTAATTTATGATTATGCCAACACATCATATGGTTGCATGCTAGATACGTGGTTAAAATAATTTAGAAAATTATTTTATGCTAATTCTTCCGCTGCACGTAAAAATTTAAAATTTTACGAACCCGTATCCTTGTCGACATGCACCCGGTCCCAACACTATGGGCAAAAATATTTAAAATTTGTAGCGAAAATAAGATCCCTTGAGCGATCCATGCGAAAGAAAACTCATACAAAGTGAACTTACAAAAATCCTATCGTATAGGTATACCTTTGGCATGTGCCCTTCGCTTATCCCGCTTATCGGAGGTATGCCGGATCTCTTGCACGTTCAAGTGCCCGTGCCTCTATGCATATCCACACGAACACGATCTTTGCCTCGAAGAAGAACCACCTTAGTTGTGCTAGCAACTTGGGATGATTCAGAAAGCACAAGAACCTCCACTAGGGAGTTTTGGATAAGGAGGAAGAAAAAGAAGAAGAAGAGAAGTACTCTCCCTAGCCTTTGACAAGAGGAGGTATTTATACTCATCTAATGAATACCAAGGGTCTTTGTCCCTTGAGCTCCTCTCATCTTAATGCTAATAAAACCCAATGAATACCAAGCCTTTTGGTATCCCTTGAGACTCTTAATATTCTATTCATCTAATGAATAGAATACCTCTTAGCTTTCCTCTTAAATAATTTTCATTAAATCATTTAATGAATATTATTCATAATTAAGTGGTTGAGTCTAACTCAAATTAGACTCAATCTCATAATCCAATTAGATTCACTTGAGTCTAACTCAATTAATCCAATTCGGATCAAATCTTAGTCAAACTAAGATCAATTAATCTCCAAAGCATTGTGTCCTTAGTGTGTGACCTAATAGATTCTCGTAATGTTGGCAATGTGTCTAAACCACTTTAGACACATAAGTAATGAGCGACATCTAGCAATACATCATTGGTACCCAAGTGACGAGAAAGTCGAGATCCGACTTAACCTCCATGACTATGATAATGTATGACCTTGTCTTTCAATCCTTGATATCTAGATTGACCAATGAGGCATAGACCGTGTCATCCTCGATCAATCTTTGTGTTTCTTGATCCGCGAGTAGACTTACTCAAACAAATGAGGTCAATATCTCATATTGACTCATTTGAGCATAGTTATGCGTTTTAGTATTCTTACTCGATTAAGGAGCCCACAGATATCACTCCCGTCATATGGGAGGGATAGATCCCATCTACATCACTCACATCCCTCTGTATAATTTATTACATACCCAGTGATCGCTTTATAGTCCACCCTGTTACGGATGACGTTTGATGATACCAAAGTATATAACTCCTTATATAGGGAACATAGTGATTTCAGGTCTAAGGACTATTTCTACTAATAGTCACATGAGAAAGTTTATGACACTCATATGACAATCTATGAAACTTTCTCATGGTGGGTCAATTCAGTACACATTCTCTAATGTAAACCCATGTGTCAACTTGATATCACATATCCATGACTTGTGAGCTCAAGTCATCAATTGACCTATATGCTAGTCTCCATGCATTAATAATGTCCTTGAATATTAATGCATGACTAGAAATGGTTTAGTATAGTATTCTCTACATCATCTCACTATCAATTTAACCAATCGATATGATGTAAATAAGAACCTACTACCCAAGGACATTATTATAGTAGTTATTTGACACAAATATAAAGTAAGTATAATAACCAAACATGACTTTATTAATGATAGAATATGATACAAAAAGTCCCTAGTCAATCATCACATAATTGGCTCTAGGGCTCCTACTAACAATCTCCCACTTGTACTAGTACCAATCACTGTAATATCTAATACCCAGTGACCTAGTGTGACCATCATGCTTCTTCTGTGCCAAAGCATTGGTCAAAGGATCCGCGATGTTAGCATCAGTGGGTACTCTGCATATCCTTACATCTCCTCTATTGATAATCTCTCGATTGAGATGGAAGCGCCGTAGTATGTGTTTGGTCCACTGATGAGAGCGAGGTTCTTTAGCCTGTCCAATAGCCCCATTGTTGTCACAATAGAGGTGTATCAGGTCTGATATGCTAGGAACCACACCATGCTCTGTAATAAATTTCCGGATCCAAACAGCCTCTTTTGCTGCATCAGACGTAGCAATATACTCGACCTCTGTTGTAGAATTTGCGACTGTGTTTTGCTTCAAACTCTTCCAGCTCACAGCGCCACCATATAACCAAAATACATACCCTGACTACGATTTGAAATCATCCCTGTCGGTTTGGAAGCTTGCATCACTGTAACCCTTTACAGCTAGCTCCTCATTGCCTTCAAATATCAAGAAATATTCTTTTGTCCTTCGTAAGTACTTATGAATATTTTTGATAGCTGTCCAGTGACTTTCACCTGAATCTGACCGGTATCTGCTCGTCATGCTCAAAACATATGAGACATTTGGACGAGTACAAAGCATGACATACATGATAGATCCTATAGCGGATGCATAAGGAATCTGATCCATGCGGTCTCTCTCCTCCTTAGAAGAGGGACATTGAGTATTCGAAAGACTCACACCATATGACATCGGCAGAAATTCCTTCTTGGAATTCTGCATGGCAAAACGATTAAGCACCTTGTCAATATATGCACTCTGACTTAAGTCAAGCAATCTCTTAGATCTATCTCTATAGATCTTGATGCCTAGGATATAGGCTGTTTTACCTAAGTCTTTTATTGAAAAATAATTTCCTAGCCACGTCTTCACAGACTGTAGTGAAGGGATATTATTTCCAATGAGGAAATGCCATCCACATACAAAATTAGGAAAATAACTGTGCTCCCACTGACTCTCTTGTAGACACAGGGTTCATCTTCATTCTTGATGAAACCAAACGCTTTAATTGCATCATCGAATCGAAAATTCCAGCTTCGAGAAGCTTTCTTTAGCCCATAAATAGACCTTTGCAACTTACATACCTTTCCAACATGCTCTGGATCTACAAAACTCTCAGGTTGTGTCATGTACACATCCTCGAGTAGATTCCCATTTAGGAATGCAATTTTAGCATCCATTTGCTAGATCTCCTAATCATGGTAAGCTACAATAGCAAGCATGATCCGAATAGACTTAAGCATCGCAACTGGTGAAAAATTTTCATCTTAGTTGATACTATGAATCTGCTTGAAACCTTTAGCTACCAACCACCCTTTATAGGTATGGATAAGACCATCCATGTCAGTCTTTCTTTTAAAGATCCACTTACACCCAATGGGTTTAATCCCCTCAGGTGGATCAACTAAACTCCATACTTGGTTAGTGTACATGAATTCCATTTCGAACCTCATGGCCTCTAGACATTTCACAGAATTTGGACTTATCACAGCTTCTTGATAGGATGCAGGCTTGTTTAACTCAACAAGCATAACGTCATCATGGTCAGACAAGAGAAATGAATATCTCTCAGGCAGACGACATATCCTATCAGATCTGCGAAGAGGTTGGTCTACTTGAACAGGTTATTGCTCCACAACTTCTTATGCAACAATCTCATGATCCACAACATCTTGTCGTGCCTGTTTAATGCCCATCAAGACCTCCGTACTATCTATATCTTGAACTTCTTCAAGATGGATTTTACTCCTACTATTTCTTTTAGAAACAAACTCTCTTTCTAGAAAAATACCATTTCTAGTGACAAACACTTTGCCTAGAGTTGGATTGTAGAAGTAATATCCATTCGTTTCCTTGGGATATCCTACAAAATAGCACTTATCAGATTTGGGGCCTAGTTTATCTGAGACTTGACGTCGAACGTAAGCCTCACAACCCCAAATCCTCATAAAGACATCGTGGGACTCTTCCCAGTCCATATCGTATGTGGTGTCTTTATGATGGCCTTTGTGTTAGTAGGAGCCTTAGAGCCAATTATGTGATGATTGACTAGGGATATTTTGTATCATATTCTATTATTAATAAAGGCATGTTTGGTTATTATACTTACTTTGTATTCTGTGCCGAATAACTAAGTATAATAATGCCCTTATGTAGTAGGTTCTTATCTACATTATATTGATTGGTTGAATCGATAGTGAGATAATGTAGAGAACACTACCCTAAATTATTCCTAGTCAAGCATTAATATTCAGGGACAATATTAATGCATAGAGATTAGTATGTAGGTCAACTGATGACTTGAGCTCACAAGTCATAGATATGTGATATCAAGTTGACACATGGGCATACATTGGAGAATGTGTACTGAATGACCCGCCATAAGAAAGTTTCATAGATTGTCATATGAGTGTCATAGACTTTCTCATGTGACTATTGGTATGAATAGTCCTTAGACCTGAAGTCACTACGGTTCCCTACATTAGGAGTTATGTACTTTGGTATCGTCAAACGTCACCCGTAACAGGGTAGTCTATAAAGGCAATCACTGGGTATGTAATGAATTATGCGGAGGGATGTGAGTGATGTAGATGAGATCTATCCCCCCATATGACGGGAGTGATATCTGTGGGCCCCTTGATCGAGTAGAACTACTGAAACGCATGACCGTGCTCAAATGAGTCAATATGAGATATTGAGCTCATTTGTTTGAGTGAGTCTACTCGGGGATCAAGAAACACAAGATTGATTGAGGATGACACAGTCTATGCCTCATTGGTCAATCTAGATATCAAGGATAGAAGGATAAGGTCATACATTATCATAGTCACGGAGGTTTAGTCAGATCTCTACTTTTCTTGTTACTTGGGTAGCAATGATGCATTGCTAGATGTCGCTCATTGTTTATGTGTCTAAAATGTTTAGGCGCATTGCCAACGTCACGAGAACCTATTGGGTTACACACAAAGGACACAATACTTCGGGAAATCTGATCGGCAGATCTGAGCCTGAGTTGAGAACACGGGAGGTCAGTTCGGGAGCCCGAGTTGGGAACTCGGGAAGTCCGAGCCCGAGTTGGAAACTCGGGAGATCTGAGCTCGAGTTGGGAACTCGGGAGCGCAAGTCGGGAGCTCGACACTCGGCAGACTGAGCTGGGAGCTCGGCAGACTGAGTCGGTGCTCGGCAGACTGGGTCGACACTCGGCATACTGAGTCAGAGCACGGCAGACTGGGTCGGCACTCGGCAGACTAGGTCGGCACTCGGCAGACTGGGTCGGAGGACTGGGTCGGGAGCTCGGTACTCGGGTGACTTGAGCTCGGCACTCGGGTGACTTGGTCGGGAGACTTAGTCGGAAGCCCGAGAGGCCCGGTCAGAATCGCATGTAGGAAAGAGAAAAAGGTCTATCTTTGTTAGATGAAGAGAAGGTGAAGAGTCACATGGAAAGATGTGCTCTTTATTGGCTTTAATGAAGGGAAGTCAAAGAGACAAAAGACTCTTCATATTCATGGGATGAATATAAAGAAGCTCTAGTAATTTTGAATAACATCTAAGAGTGTGTTTCCTTCTTCCCTTCTTCTCTTTTTCCTCTCCTCCCTCCTGGCCAAAACCTTATTGTAAGGTTCTTGGTGTTTTCGAGCAACCTCAAGTTGCTAGCACAACTAAGGTAGTTCTCCCGAAGTTGAGAGATTGTGTCCGTGTGGATACGAATAGAGGCACGGACGTTTGAACGTGCAAGAGATCCGACACACACTACTAGAAAAAATACATTTAACAACAGTGAATCACTGTTGTCGTAGGCCAAATACCACAGTTGTTAAAGGCCATGTTGTTAAAGGGGGGGTCTACGACAACAGTGATTCACTGTTGTCGTTTTGGTCTACGATAACAGTTTGACAATAGTTTTCCACTGTTGTCGTATATCACATTCGACAACATTTTCACAACAGTGTTTCACTGTTGTCTTTTATTATATTCGACAACAGTTTTTATAACCGTTGTTGTATATCAATAACAACAGTTTATCACCGTTGTCGTATGCCATATTCACCGTTGTCTTTTATTATATTCGACAACAGTTTTTATAACCGTTGTCGTATATCAATAACAACAGTTTATCACCGTTGTCGTATGCCATATTCACCGTTGTCTTTTATTATATTCGACAACAATTTTATCACTGTGTTGTCGTATGCCACCGTTTATCTACAACAACAGTTTAGCTTTAAAAAAATCTGTTGTGCGTTTGCACTGTTCCACAACAGTTTCATACCAATTTGACAACAAAGATATTTCCATTATATTTTCAATTAAAAGGCAATAATTTAACCTGGAAACAAAAACTATATATATCAAACATCATCAGCATATTTACAATAAAGATTCACCACAAGCTTTCTACAGACAAAACCACAAAAGTATCTTCTGTCCAAAAACCTTTCTACAGACGAAACCACTAAAGTATCTTCTGACCCAAATTACAAGAGTTCAAATTATATATAATTCTGACCCAACTAAACTTACAATGAAGTTCAAATCACAAAAATTATAGCTTGGAAGGTCAGATTAATGGTCTTCAAACATGATCACGAACAAGTCCTTGCAGCTGAAAAAAAGAGAACAAACACTCTAATTAGTTATTCTATTAAATGCATATGTCCAATAAAAAATGATCCATGAAGATATGTATCAACAAATAACAAAAATAACAAACTAACAAACAAACAAACAAAAAAGATATGCATGTATCAGCACTTGCAATTATAAGGATTCTGAGCCCGGGATATTTCCTTTTTCAAGTTTGTGATTTAGCACGAAGTAACACAAGATGAAGGGATAAACAATAAAATTATGAATTACTTGATTCAAGATTTTAAATCTCAGTTTGATGTCGCAACACAGAATGATATTAGGGCAACTCGTATTGATATGAGTCACCAATCTAGTATGTTGACCTATATTTTTTATACAAATTTGGATGAATACATGAATATCTAGACTTAATGTTAAATCCACTATACTTCCTAACTCTTCTTTGTCCCTCATAATTTACTTCATTTTGATTATTCCATTTGAACCTTTATGGTTTCAAGTTAATTTTTACCCATTCAAACCAGTAAAATGTTATGGCAACTTATAATATTTACCAACCTGGCCTAACATACAACAAGAAATCCTAATCCTTTAAGAATTTCATAAGTGATCTTGCTAAAGCCACATATAAATCACAAAGGCAAGGTAGCTAGCTTAATTTTTAGTTTGTACGTTTACTTATGCTTTTGGAAATTCGTGATGTAACATCTTCAATTTTGTGGGAAAAAATTTTCTAAACAAATATAATTTTCCCATCATATAGTTACAGCTTCAAAGAAATTAGAATTTGAAACTCAAAATGCGATAATATGTTTTTTTATAACTAGTCATAGTTTTAGAGCTTAATAATATTGTAAGAATGACATATTGGCAAACAGTAGAAGGCATGTGATTGATAAAATAGTAATAAGAATGGCATCGCCCTAGAAGAAGGATAAAGGGGCATACATATGAAGAAGTGTACAGGTTGTCTCAACTAAGAGACAATTCTTCCTTTTAGATTAGTCATTCTATCGTAAGTGTTGCAAGTGTAAAGGTAGTAAAACTGATGAAAAATACCTAGACCTAAGAGAATGACTAAAAGGTATAGAAGAAACATTCCTTAGCATTGCCACTGTAAGATCCTTAATAGGCAAACAAAAGTGGGCATTAATATCCGTTGAATAGGAGAAAAATAAGGAAAAAGGTTGAAATCTTCCCCATGAAATCAATCTGTAAGTCAATTGGCAAACCAGCAACTCCACCTAATGAGTGATAATGGGGAAACTTGTTAAGATTCATCCTACCTAGGTAATCCTTTTTGCATATACTTGTAAATTTTAGCAACTATGATGTTATCCTTAACTTTCTTGTGTAGAGAACAAACAAGGGTAAGAATACAAAAAATTCAGTAATAATATAAATTTGCACATACGTATATTTTCGACATCTTTTATAAAACTTTATGCATCTCTCCCTCAATGATTCTGCACTTTCTTCAAGTGATCGAATCTGTTTATCATGAAGAGAACCCAAGTAAGAAAGAATAAAACATAATTCCCATAACAATGAGTATCATACTAAAATAAACCACATGCTATACCCAATAAAATAGACTTTTTATCGAATTAAAATAGACTTTTTATCGAATCAAAGAATAGATCCATGCTATGAACAACTCCTTTTGCGACAATTTTTGTCGAATCAAATAGACTTTTTATCAAGACAGAACATCTAATCTACATGAAAAATACAAAAATAATGGAGATGTTAAAAATCAGTAACGCACTAACTCAATATAATAATAAAGTAAGCAAAATAGAAAAAGACTACCGTTAGAGATTAACACATTGGATCAGAAAATAATGGACTACTAGATGATGTTGTGTGTTGTATATTGTTGCAATTTGAACCAAGGTTATGGTTTGGTTGATTGCAAATCTTTGATTCTAATCACAATCACAAATGTACCCAATGTATTTAGTTTAAGAACTAGCGAAAAATTAAGTCTCTTAAAGCAGAACATAACCAAACTTCCAAACTTTGCTGCATTTTCAATCTTCAACTATCACATCTTAAACAAAATCCAATATTCTTGTCACCTATAAAAAAATCATATATTAATTTGTGTAAATAAAATAAAAATAAAGAAGTATAAAATAAAGAAAAAAATGTATATAATCTAGATCTAGATTTTTTTTCACAAACCAAGTTAACTCTTTTGTATAGTAGAGGCGAGCTCATAATCTTATTATACTAGACATATATTCTATTCAATTTAATGAGCCTGCACACATTAGGATAAGCACGTTTAGATTCAAGAGACAAAGATAAACATAGAAACTTGGGGAAAATCCAAAATAATATATTTAAAATCCAAGTACCTTTCAAGTATCTTAAATCATCATAATATATCAAAACTCCAAGTACCTTTCACCTACAAATGCAATCCATAAATCTTTATAACAACGCTACTTGAGGGATAGTTTAAAATAATTGTAAAGCATCTTACCAATCTTTCTTTTACAACGCTACTTGAGGGACTTCCATTGGCATGAGTAAAACATTTATGAAATAATTCAACTCGTATTGGAGGATTCCCCTTTTCATTTTCCTAAAAAGAAAACATTTATGAATTAATTTTATTAGTTTCTACATTCAAGTGCACATAAAATAGTAAGCATGGTATGAAGAATTATCAATTTTTATTGCAGTTGAGAAAAAGATGCCCTTCCAATGGTCTGATTCATTATCCTTTACTTTCTAGCATTTTTTAGTTTTTTCACATCTTTTCTAATATAGTAAATTGGAAAATTGCACATAATATATATAATAAGAGTCTAACTATACAAGTAACTAAACAAAAACATCAATTACTTGGGGTATTTTCATTTGGGGTCTTTTCGATAAGGGATCTGATCTGATCCAACTATACAAGTAACTAAAAAAAACATAAATGAAGAAGAGTCCGAATTACTTATTATCAGGACTCATATAACAAAGGAATTATTTTGAAGGAATCTTCAAAAGCCATGATGGAATCCAACTTAGCTCAAACCCATGATGACTTATTTCAATGAGTTGACTTCTTTCTCTGAGAGAATGCCATGCAGATAATTGAAGATAGCAAGCTTTTTTCGGCACCATCCTGCAAAACCAAAAATAGGCGTTTGAAAGAACTGTAAGGTCATATGGGAAGGAGAATTCAGAAGATAGACGAATTGCCTTACTCAATTAGAAGGTATCTCCACGCACTCCAAATTGCCACATTTGACTACTACAAGAGATCTTAATGACGGGATGTTGGATATCTTCTTCAACCCTCTGCCATTTTGGACGGCAAGCCTGTAAGCCAAGGTGAGGTTGTTGATCTCACCTAACTCATACGTTTGGCACAAGGACAGATTGTTGAGGTTGGTGGTTCTGTGGAGGCCATCGGGAAGAGCTCTTAGCTTAGGGCAGTCGAGGAATACTACATTCCCTGAGATTTGGAAACAACTACACTGCAAGCTGCTTAAGAAAAGGCTTGTTTGCAAGTGCAGTGGCTCCTCCTTCTGCCCTCTCAAGCCTATCAATGCTTAAGTATCTCAACTCAGATAGATTTTTCAACTCTTCTAAATAACAACCTTCTTCATAGGCTGAGTCATTCTGCCCAACCATAAATCCTTGAAGGCAATAGAAATTTTCTAGTTTGCCAATTCCCTTGGGCACATAAGTGAGAAGTGGACAATCAATCATGTTAAGCTATCTTAGATTATGCAACATAGTGATGGACACTGGAAGTCTTTCCAAGTACTGACACCCATAGACATTCAAAGTCTGAAGGTTTATAAGGTTCCCGATAGTTGTTGGAATCTCACGAATATTTGTTTTATCGAGATCTAGATATCTTAAATGCAATAGATCTCCTATGCGATCTGGAATCTTTTCAATTGATGTTTTTGTGAGATCCAAAACTCGCAAACATGGTAATGCTTGCAGTACACTATCTTCGATCATTTTGGTTCTAGGGGAGTCCAATAAGAGTCTACTAGGATCGGATCGGATGGTACATACCTTCGAGAGGAGTGAAACCCTAATCGGCGCCGAGGTCTGTGCCCTTTTGCTCAAAAGCCTCTTGCCGGCACACCGTCCTTCGCATACGGCGTCATTGATCCATCGGACATGGAAAGGTAGTACTTGGTGATCTCCCAGAACTTGGGCCGGAGATCCACCTTGGTGCCGTCCTTGAGGGTGATCACCAGATCCTCCCACTCTCCGATGAACCTGGGCATGATCTGGGCATCCTGGATGGACGAGTAGGGGAAGTCGCTGCGGTCCTGTCCGGTGAAACCGAAGATGACGGTGACGCGGCGGTCGGTGAAGCGGTAGCGGAGGAAGAAGGCGCGGGAGACAGCAGCCAGGGTGAGGGGGAGCCAGAAGAGGGTGAACCCTAGGAGGAGGTTGGCGAGCAGGTCCCCGTAGTGGGCACCTCCGTCGAAGAATTCTTTTTCTTTCTCCCTGGCCTCACCGCCGGAGGGGGGGGGGGATTAAGGGGAGACCGCCCGCGAGGAGGAGGCGGAGAGCTTTGTGGCGGTTGGGGGACGAGCGGAAGGACTGGGCTTAGGAAGAAAGGAGGAGTGGGTGAGAGCGGGGAGGAGGGGTTTGAGGGCGGTGGAGAGAAGAGTTATGGCGTTGTTGGGAAAAACAATACAGCTGCGTGTATATATTAGGTTAACATAATAATAAATGGGTATAATAATAAGGGGACATTAAATTAAGTTTGTCATCATAGATAATCAAATATGACATTTTAATATTTAAAATAATATCTTTTGGTAAATGTCATTAAAAAATATTTATAATGACATTTAAAAATTAATGTCATTAATAAAGTGTCATAATAGACCATATTTCTAGTAGTGATTGCTTGAACAGCACAACAATAAAACAACAACAGTTTAATATAACTGTTGTCTATTGTCATAATAGACAACAGTTTATCACATCAGTTGTTATAAATCCCGCCTATAGACAACAGTTATTTTATAACTGTTGTCGTTGAGTATACATACGACAACATTTTGTTATTACTGTTGTCTTTTTACGTATATAGACCAACAACAACAACGGTTAATACTAAAACTGTTATTAAATTGACATAAGACAACACTTTATCAAAAAACCGTTGTCGATTATGTGTTGTTGAATGCAAAAATTCTAGTAGTGACATCTTGGATGAGCGAGATAAACGAAGGGCACGCTTCAAAGGTATAAACAGTAGATAAATCTATTAGATAGATAACTTTGTACACGTTTTTCTTTCGCATGGATCGCTCGTGGGTTCTTGTTTCCGTTGCATTTTATGTTTTGGTGCCGGGGGAACCCAACACTTTGATGGAGCTCGGTTAAGTGTGAAAAGAGTCGTCTCTAGAGAGAATCCCCAGAAGAAAGTAGGAAGTTCTCTTTGACTCATCATCGATCGTACCATATGTTGGGTATGGCTTGGAGGGTTTCCTAAGCGAATACCTGGTTGATCCATGAAACCTCTCCATGCCTACGGATTAAAAAATTTAATCCGAATAGAGAGCCGTCTCCCAACGACCGTCTCATGCCGTATCGAACAATCCAAATTACAACTTAGACAATTACCAAAATTAGCCTTGTAATTTGCTCGACTGTTCGACCGCGAAAAAGGCGACGAGTTGACCGCTGGCTTTTGTGATTATGGTCGGGGTCCAGTTAAGAATTTATTAAACATATTTTGCAATCAAAACAATAAATTCTTAAACATAAAATGACGACGTATATGATTATGGCACAAAGACAACATAAGGAAATACAAGGGACCTAGGGAAAGTTATACCTTTCTGATCACCTCGTGGTCTTCTACCTTATGTCCCTCCCTTCGCAGACGTCGTGTGGGCGACGATCTACCGCAATCCGAGATCACCAAGAGCTCCAAACAATCCTCTTCTCCAACCGGCCAAAACCCTAGCTCCTAGGGTTCGGATCTGAGATGGAGGAAGGCTAGGGACACGATTTCAAGGTTGTGGGAAGCCTTAGAGGAGTTGGAGAGATCAAAGGAGGGAAGTGGCGACAAGGGGCGGCGTTGAAACCCTAGGTTCGGCTGCCCCCGCGCGGGCTATTCTTTTAAAGATTCGTTGCATCAGTCGACTGATGGAGTATACAGAAAGATTAGTCGACTGATGCATAGAATATCCTAGTTCCTGAACCGATCTGGACCAGTTGACTGACCTCTGCATCAGTCGACTGGTACCCTATATTTTTAGCATTTCTAACCTAACTTCAGAAATGCATAACTAATTTCACATATCTCCAAAAATTTTCAAATTTTGTGGAGAGATTTGTGACACCCATGTATTCTTGGGAAAAATATGTTTAAAAATAAATCTATCACCAATCCCAAGATTGACACAAAACTCAAAACTATCTAAGTGGTTTAATCTAACCTTGACCCAAAGTCCTAGTTTTTGCTTCCCTTTGATGTCTCTGCCCATATAATTTTACAATGCATCCCTAGCGTTGGGTTATATGATATCTACACATTGAAAACTAATTTTCATGCAATATGGTTCTAGTGTCATATTTCCATGTATGAAACCTACTTTTGATGTGCCAAATCCCTAGGATTAAGACTAAAATTTGTCTCCAAATCCTTTGGCACATTTCACAACCCATTTAGTCTTCTTGGAGAAATCCTCCTGAGATCCAATGATCATGGGTCCCATCTTGACTCCTAGAGCTCCCCCTTGAGCTCATAGCCTTAGTCACCTCCCTAGGTGACTTATTTATAATTACAAGGCCACATCGGTGTACCTTCGGTACTTCTTGACCTACACATCTCACATTATTTTCTTTAAATACATTTTCTTTTGTTAAGTTCTTCTTCTTTCCTCTAGCTGGCTTTCCGTTGCCATACATGGATTTCCTTTGCTATAGTCATATGGCACCCTTGCACATGATTTTTTCCATAGCATTGGCTCTCATAGATCGATATCCTAGACACGATCTATTATTGTCGGGGATTTGACTACCTACCACCATGCCTAAACCCTTAGACCCAATAGTGACTCTATCTAGAGTTTTCTCTAATTTATCAAGTTTTGCTCTCAAAACTTGATTTTCCCTCTCTAGGTTCTTAACCTTAGCATCAACATGTCCACCTTGGGCATTTCTAGATCTACTCATTTGTCTAGGCATGTATCTCCCCTTCTTTGGATTAATGCATTGGTCCTTAGGTCTAAAGATTCTAGGTTTATCATGATACATGTATTCCCTAAGATTTTGACATACAATATTAACCCTATTTTTATCATGATATCTAAAACTAAAATTATGCATAGGTAAATAATTTTCATTATTTCTACCACACATAGAGGAATTTGAAACATGCTTAATGTTAGGGATTACATGTTAGTGATATGAGAGAAATATCCTAAGGCAATCGCCTTATGATTGTAATCATTTATTTTAATAAATGAATATTCACTATTTGAGTATACATGTTTGTGTATTTGATTGAGATCTTAAACTCATTTACTGAATGCCCGCAATACAATTCACAGCATGAGAGAATTTGTGATGAATTCACAACTAGTGATTATCTCTACATGGTGCAATTGTGAAGTATTGAAATTGTCCCTAGTCGATGAATTGATAAATACAGACACTATCAATTCTGTTGAGACTAGCATGGGTTATTCTCTAATCAGCTGATTCTCACTGGCTGGTGAGATTGAGATGTCCGGAGATAAACATGAATGCTAGTTAAGGGAACTAGTTCATTGGAGTGACTGGCTGTAAAACATCATATGCTAGTCTACATATAGATATGTCAGTGATGTTCTTACTGCAGCTTAAGTGCGATGTTCCTTTGACTTGCGGTGTTCTAGTCATCTTGGTCATGGAGAGTTATACTTTGACATCTTAAGCAAGCATCGCCAAGGAGGTGTGGACCCAGGATGATTGGGTATAAGCCGAAGTGCCTGAAGATGTTTGAACAACCTACAAAGGATTCACCACACCTTGCGAGGAGATGTATACTCGAGGCCTATCGTCGGATTGTTACTCGAAGCCTCTGGCCAGAGCATGACATGTTCAGAGTATGAATCTCTTAAATACATGAGAGTAATTAGAATCCGTAGGACGTGAAAACGTTACTTGGGCTAGGTGTGACGTAGTCAGCCTAGTGGGGACTGACACACATAGACTATGTCCTGAACCAAGTGGGTATAAGATGGTGAAGGGAATGTGGCACGATTCATTAAGCTACTGAAGGGTTTCAGAATTGTTCCTGAGGTCAACCGTTGATCTTTCGATTAATTGGGGATCATGATGTACTACTAGGTGCCACTCATGATCGTTCTATAATTAATTGATTAATTATAGACGACCAACATAAATCGAAAGCCTATTTAGTCTCACGCACTACGAGTAATCCGAGGGATTTAAAATGAGTTGAAAATTGGATTTTCCAATCAAGAGAGATTAAGTTTGGTTGAGCCAAACGATAAGTCGAATCTGAATTTTTCAGAGACGCATCGGAAGCATAAAATGGCTAAGTCTTTTGAAGACTTAATAGATGAATTAAATAAGTTTAATTCATTGGTACTTGGCTAAGATGGGTCGGCCAAAGAGGGCCTCCATCCTCTTTGCTTGGCCGGCCACAACAAAGGGAGAGAACCAAGTTTTTAGTTCAATTTATAAAATAAACCAAGTGTGGTTTATTTTATGAAATTATGGATGATATAAATTTTTTATATAATAAACCAAGATTTGGTTTATTTTTCATGGAAATTAAAATGAACCATGGATTGGTTTATTTTATTAAATCAATCATGGATTGATTTACCATGATAAGGAAATTTGTTCCATAAGAGAGAAGAGACTTGATTGATTTTTATCATGAATTAAAATATGATTTTAACCATGATATAAAATCAAACTTGGCATGATGGAATAAGTTATTCCATATTTGAGAGGCTTGATGGTTGAGAGACCACTATATAAAGGACCCAAGGCAAGACTTGGGGGATAATTATAGAGATGAAGGCATAGGCTCTCTCCCTCTCTTTCACTCCTTCTCTTCTCCCCTTCTTGCCGTGTGCCAACCCGCCCCAAGAAGGAGCACCAGCCGGCCATCCTTTTGTGGTTAGTTTTTCGACTTCTCTCTTGGCTTTTCTCGTCGCGTTCTCGGAGAATCTAGTAGTTCTCGAGAACATGAAACTCGTGGCTTTGCGAAGTCATCCGGAAGATACTCGGCGTGGACGCGAATAGAGGCGGAGCTTCCAAGGGACGCTTACGGTTGGATCTCGTCCCTTCCTTCGAGTTACGCGAGGTAATATGTAAATTAGTTTATGTTTCTACGAAAATTTTAAATATATGATCATGTCTACACAAGATAAAATTGCATGCTTAGATGTGTGGTTAAATGATTTAGAGAAATTATTTATGCTAAACCTTCCGTTGCACGTAATTAATTTTAAAATTATGAACCCGCATCCATGTCAACATGCACCCGGTCCCAATTGTGGTATCAGAGCAAAGGTTTGTGTTCAAAATAATCATATAATTGTTTTGCGGAAAGCTTTATCATGATCTCAATTTTGGAAAATTTACAATTATGGAAACTTTCCAATTATGGTAAATTTTCGATTTCGGAATTTCAAAGTTTGGAAATCCTGATGAAATTTTGCAAACTTTTGAAATATTATGAGGTGATGCTCTTACATATTATTGTCTCCAAAATTAATTAGGAAAATTGTTTCCTATAGAGTATATTTCCTTAAATAAGATTTTCATGAAAATAATATGTGGTTGAATTAAGGGAATCTGTCTCTTAATTTAATAATATTTGATTTAGAGAAATCAAAGTATTAAACATATTATTTCCGAAATTGATTATGATAATTCAGGAAATTGTTTCCCAAAACAATTCCTTGAATAAAGTATGAAATTAGAATTAGGAAATCCGGTTCCTAATTCAATTAATGAGACTTGATAAATTAAGTCACATACATACTTTATTAAGGAAATCATTAGAACATGACATAATTATATGTCATGAATGTGCATAAAAGAAAAGGATGAGACCCAAAACCCCTTACAAAATATTAAGGCCAACACCTTCCATTAATATGGTTAGAACCAGAGTTTTGTTTCTCGTTTGGGTTGATGGACACATCCATGCCTGGCTTTAACCTCAACATGTTCAAACCATGAAATTAGTTTATGATTAATATAGTTGGAGTCAGAGGTCAATCCTTAGTTTTGGTTGTTGGACACATCCAAGTCTGACTAAACGGTTGAATGAGCTCCAACCATATTAAAATTATTTCTTGATTAATGGGTCAGCCTTAAGCTTGGAGCATCGATTTGTTGTGCCACAGCCAAGGTCGATGTAAAGAGAGGTGCAGTTGAGTGCTATGTATATTGTTGCATACTTGTTAATGAGTTAACAACCCAATGATTTATGCAAACATTCAATTAGTTGATAGCATAATGTGATAGTTACATATGTATAATATGTAATCGGTATAATTACATACCTTCATAGCTAAGAATAACTTGATGGACTCTAGCCATGGTTGTTCTTATCTATGGTTGGATATCAACCTATTTGGAGATGCTCCTACGATCTCCCGAATAGAGAAAAAGGGTTATTCAATTCGAAAAATAAATAGGATTTAATTAATGTATATTGATGCATTCTTTATCATTCTCATCACATAACCTCAATTTGTATTTCTAGGATAATCACCTGATCATGTCTTCTTTGAATTTGCGTTCCATTTTGGACACCAATAAGCTGACTGGGCCAAACATCATGGACTGGCTTCGAAACCTGAGGATAGTCCTCAAGGCAGAAAAGCTTGCTTATGTCCTTGAAGAACAACTTCCTAATCATCCTCCTGAAGATGCAACTCCAGACCAGTTAGTGGCCTATCAAAAACATGTGGCCAATTCTGAACTTGCGAGTTGCATCATACTGGCCGTTATGGTACCTAAGCTACAAAAGCAGCATGAGCATATGGATGCTCATACCATCGTCTTCCATCTTCATGAGCTGTTTGACGAGCAGGCGAGATCTGAAAGGTTTGAGGTCTCCAAACTCCTCTTCACCTCTAAGATGCATGAAGGCACTTCTGTTTCACAGTTTGTGTTGAAGATGTTGGGGTACATTGAGCGACTAGGCACACTCGGATTTGCAATGGATCACGAACTAAGTATTGACTTAATTCTGCATTGTTTGCCCAAGAGTTACTCATAATTTGTGATGAACTATCGGATGAACAAACTAGAGACTACCATTCCTGAGTTGCTTAACCTGCTGAAGACTGTAGAGCCTTCTGTAAAGCAGGATCAGAAGACGGTACTGTTAGTTGGTTCCTCAAAGAAAGGCTTTAAGAGGAAGCCCAAAGAACAAAATAAGGGAAGGAAGAAAAAGGCCAAAAAGATTGAAAAGGCACCAAAAGGCACTTGCCATCACTGCGGCAAGGAGGGCCACTGGCGATGAAACTGCAAGGTTTATCTTGAGTCCTTGAAGAAGAAAGCATCTGATGCCCCATCGTCTTCAGGTATCTTCGTTATTGAATGTCACTCTATTTCCTCGTACACCTGGGTACTTGATACTGGGTGTAGCTCACATATATGTAATGACATACAGGGGCTAAGGAATAGAAGAAGACTCGTCAAGGAAGAAGCGAATTTGCGACTTGGAAATGGAGCAAAGATTGCTGCTGTTGCCATCGAAACATATTTGCTAAAGCTCTCTACTGGACTTGTCTTAGAATTGGATAATTGTTATTTTGTTCCTTCATTAATAAAGAACATTGTATCTATTTCATGCTTGAATGAAAAGGGTTATCATTTAATTTTTAGTAACAATTGCTGTTACATAACATTAAATGGTGTTCATTATGGGACCGAAACTTTATGCAATGGTATCTACACGTTAGATTTATCCGGTGACGTTTTCAGTATCGAAGTTAGCAACAAACATGCTCGAATAGATAATCAAATAGACTCCTATACGTGGCATTGTCGTCTTGGCCATGTAAGTAAGAAACGCATGACAAAATTACACCGATGTGGAATTCTGGAATCATTTGAACTCGGTTCATTTGATACATGCGAATCATGCTTAAAATGCAAGATGACCAAATTACCCTTTTCCGGAAAAGGTAAACTAGTGGGAGAATTGCTTGGTCTAATACATACTGATGTATGTGGACCAATGTCAACTCTTGCACAAGGAGGTTATAGCTACTTCATTACCTTTATCGATGATCACTCACGATTCGGGTATGCGTTCTTAATGAAACACAAATATGAAGCTTTTGAGAAATTCAAAAAGTTCAGAAGTGAAGTAGAGAAACAGCTTGGCAAAAGTATTAAGATACTTCGATCCGATCGGGGTGGTGAATACTTAAGTCAAGAGTTTCAAGATTATCTTAGGGACAATGCGATATTGTCTCAATGGACTCCGCCATATATACCACAGCATAATGGTGTATCTGAGAGGCATAACCAAACCTTGATGGACATGGTTAGATCTATGATGAATCATGCAACTCTTCTAAAATCCTTTTGGGGTTATGCGCTTAAGACAGTTGTTTACTTACTTAACAGAGTCCCGACCAAGGTAGTCTCCACTACTCCATATGAGACGTGGAATAGTAAGAAACCTCATTTATCTCACCTAAAGATATGGGATTGTCCTGCTTATGTAAAGCGGACTGTATCAGACAAATTGGATGCTAAGTCTGATAAATGTCTATTTATTGGATACCCTAAGGAAATGAAAGGTTACAATTCTATCATCCCTTGGAACAAAAGGTGTTTGTTTCAAGGCATGCTGTATTTCTAGAAAAAGAATTTCTTTTACAAGAAAACAGTGAGAGTAGCATTGAACTTGAAGAAGTTCAAGAAACTCCAACAGACATTATAGAGACACCTAGTCTAGACCCACAACCAATAACTCATAATGATGAGCTATCAGTTGAACCTAAAACAACACAACTTTTTCGTAGGTCTGATAGGACACGCAATATTCCAGAGAGATACAGATTTCTCATAAGTGAATCGAACGAAGTGTTACTCATTAACGATGATGAACCTATCAGTTATGAAGATATTCTGAAAAATTCAGAAAGGGATAAATGGCTTGAAGCCATGAAGTCGGAAATGGATTCCATGTACAAAAATCAAGTATGGGACTTGATTAACCCACCTGAAGGGATTAAGCCCATAGGGTGCAAGTGGGTTTTCAAGAAGAAAACCAACATGGAAGGTAATGTTATTACCTTTAAGGCTAGATTAGTGGCAAAAGGATATCGTCAGAAACAAGGAATTGATTATGGCAAAACCTATTCGCCAGTAGTTATGCTTAAATCCATTCGGATGCTCCTGGCCATAGCAGCTCATTATGATTATGAGATATGGCAAATGGATGTGAAAACAACTTTCCTTAATGAAAACCTGCTTGAGGATCTATATATGATACAACCTGAAGGTTTCACTTCGATTAATAAAACCAAAGTATGCAAGCTTCGACGATCCATATATGGACTAAAGCAAGCATCCAGGAGCTGGAACATCCGTTTTGATGAGGCAATCAAAGAGTTTGATTTCTCACAAAATCCTGACGAACCTTGTGTGTACAAGAAGGTTAGTGGGACTGCAGTCGTATTCCTAGTGTTATATGTCGATGACATATTACTTATAGGAAACGATATATCAGTCTTACAGTCAGTTAAAATTTGGTTGTCCAAAACTTTCTCCATGAAAGACCTGGGTGAAGCAACCTATATCCTTGGGATTAGAATCTATAGAGATAGATCAAAATGGTTGCTTGGTCTTTCGCAGTCTACATATATAGACCGAGTGCTAAAAAGGTTTAGCATGTCGAAATCCAAGAAAGGTTACCTTCCCATCAGCCATGGGATCATCCTTTCGAAGTCTATGTGTCCGCGCATAGAAGACGAGAGGATTTGCATGAATAAGATTCCTTATGCATCCGCGATAGGATCTATCATGTATGCTACGTTATGTACTAGGCCCGATGTATCGTATGCTCTGAGCGTCACAAGCAGATACCAGTCTGATCCAGGAATGGATCATTGGGCGGCTGTTAAGACAATCCTCAAGTACTTAAGAAACACTAAGGATGTGTTCCTAATATATAGAGAAGGTAATATGGTAATACGTGGGTATACAGATGTCAGTTTCCAGACATATAAGGATGACTCCAAATCTCAGTCCGGATACATATTTATTTTGAATGGAGGCGCAATAAGTTGGAAGAGTTCCAAGCATGACACCGTAGCGGATTCTACCATGGAAGCGGAATATATTGCAGCTTCGGAAGCAGCAAAGGAAGCAGTCTGGATCAAGAAGTTTGTCTCAGAACTTGGTGTGGTTCCAACCATTGATGAAGCAATACCGGTTTATTGCGACAACAATGGAGCTATTGCACAAGCGAAGGAACTAAGGTCTCATCAGCGATCCAAACATGTGCTTCGCCGCTATCATCTGATAAGAGAGATTATAAGTAGGAATGATATACAAATTGAGAAAATTCACACTAAAAGGAATTTAGCGGATCCTTTAACTAAGGCCTTGCCTCAAAGCAAGTTTGAGGGTCATGTTAGAGCCTGTGGTATTGGGTACCGTAGCGATTGGCATTAGGCCAAGTGGGAGTTTGTTAGTGATATGAGAGAAGTGTCCTAAGGCAATCGCCTTATGATTGTAATCATTTATTTTAATAAATGAATATTCACTATTTGAGTATACATGTTTGTGTATTTGATTGAGATCTTAAACTTATTTACTGAATGTCCTCAATATAATTCACAGCATGAGAGAATTTGTGATGAATTCACAACTAGTGATTATCTCTACATGTGCAATTGTGAAGTATTGAAATTGTCCCTAGTCGATGAATTGATAAATACAGACATTATCAATTCTGTTGAGACTAGCATGGGTTATTCTCTAATCAGCTGATTCTCATTGGCATGTGACATTGAGATGTCCGGAGATAAACATGAATGCTAGTTAAGGGAACTATTTCATTGGAATGACTGGCTGTAAAACTTCATATGGTAGTCTACATATAGATATGTCAGTGAAGTTCTTACTGCAGCTTAAGTGCGATGTTCCTTTGACTTGCGGTGTTCAAGTCATCTTGGTCATGGAGACTTATACTTTGACATCTTAAGCAAGCATCTCCAAGAAGGTGTGGAGCCAGGATGATTGGGTATAAGCTGAAGTGCCCGAAGATGTTTGAACAGCTTACAAAGGATTTACCACTCCTTGCGAGGAGATCTATACCCGAGGCCTATCGTCGGATTGTTACTCGAAGCCTCTGGCCAGAGCATGACATGTTCAGAGTATGAATCTCTTAAATACATGAGAGTAATTAGAATCCGTAGGACGTGAAAACGTTACTTGGGCTAGGTGTGACGTAGTCAGCCTAGTTGGGACTGACACATATAGACCATGTCCTGAACCAAGTGGGTATAAGATGGTGAAGGGAATGTGGCACGATTCATTATAGCTACTGAAGGATTTCAGAATTATTTCTGAGGTCAACAGTTGATCTTTCAATTAATTGAGGATCATGATGTACTACTAGGTGCCACTCATGATCGTTCTATAATTAATTGATTAATTATAGACGGCCAACATAAATCGAAAGTCTATTTAGTCACACATACTACGAGTAATCCGAGGGATTTAAAACGAGTTGAAAATTGGATTTTCCAATCATGAGAGATTATGTTTGGTTGAGCCAAACGATAAGTCGAATCTGAATTTTTCAGAGACTCATCGGAAGCGTAAAATGGCTAAGTCTTTTGAAGACTTAATAGATGAATTAAATTAGTTTAATTCATTGGGGCTTGGCTTGGATGGGCCGGCCAAAGAGGGCCTCCATCCTCTTTGCTTGGCTGGCCACAACAAAGGGAGAGAACCAAGTTTTTGGTTCAATTTATAAAATAAACCAAGTGTGGTTTGTTTTATAAAATTATGGATGATATAAATTTTTTATATAATAAACCAAGTTTGGTTTATTTTTCATGGAAATTAAAATGAACCATGGATTGGTTTATTTTATAAAATCAATCATGGATTGATTTACCATGATAAGGAAATTTATTCCATAAGAGAGAAGAGACTTGATTGATTTTTATCA
The DNA here is from genome assembly GCA_024364735.1 of Boesenbergia rotunda. Lineage (NCBI taxonomy): Eukaryota > Viridiplantae > Streptophyta > Magnoliopsida > Zingiberales > Zingiberaceae > Boesenbergia > Boesenbergia rotunda. The sequence goes on from JAGFNQ010002122.1 coordinate 183,194, forward strand.
TGAATTAAAATATGATTTTAACCATGATATAAAATCAAACATGACATGATGGAATATGTTATTCCATATTTGAGAGGCTTGATGGTTGAGAGGCCACTATATAAAGGACCCAAGGCAAGGCTTGGGTGATAATCATAGAGATGAAGGCATAGGCTCTCTCCCTCTCTTTCTCTCCTTCTCTTCTCCCCTTCTTGCCGTGCGCCAACCAGCCCCAAGAAGGAGCACCAGCCGGCCATCCTTTTGTGGTTAGTCTTCCGACTTCTCTCTTGGTTTTTCTCGTCACATTCTCGGAGAATCTAGTAGTTCTCGAGAACACGAAACTCGTGGTTTTGCGAAGTCATCCCGAAGATACTCGGCGTGGACGCAAATAGAGGCGGAGCTTCCAAGGGACGCTTACGGTTGGATCTCGTCCCATCCTTCGAGTTACGCAAGGTAATACGTAAATTAGTTTACGTTTCTGCAAAATTTTAAATATATGATCATGTCTACACAAGATAAAATTGCATGCTTAGATGTGTGGTTAAATAATTTGAGAAATTATTTATGCTAAACCTTCCGCTGCACGTAATTAATTTTAAAATTACGAACCCGCATCCATGTCAACATGCACCCGGTCCCAACATTACTTCCCTTACCCTTGTTGCTCTCCTTTGATGTGAGCTTTTCTTCTTCTCGTTCTTCTACCACTTCCTCAAATGCTCCAATTTCTTGAATTCTCCTTTCCTTGAGCATTTAGCGTGGTAGTGTCTTGGCTCACCACACGCGAAACACCTAATGTGCTTCTTCTCCTTCTTTTCCTTACAACCCATGTTCGATTTTAAATAAATTAACTTGGGTTTAGGGTTTACCTCCTTTTTACCTAATGGACACTTGTCCTTGGAGTGTCCCTTCTGATAGGAATAGCTCGGCGGGTTCCCTAAGCAACCACGAGGTCGAACATGAGAGGCCTCTCTATGTCTACGGATTAAAAATTTAATCCGAATAGAGACTCGTCTCCCAAACGTCCGTTTCATCGTGGTGTCAATTGATACAAGTCACAACTCAGCCAAAACCAAAGTTAAGGCCTTGTAACTTTCCGAATCAATCGACCGCGGAAAAGACGACGAATGGATTGTCAATTTTTATGTTTTTTATCGGGGTCCATGACACAATTAATTATCAATATTAATTAACGAATAATTAAACTATGATAATTAACAAAAACACATGCGATGATAAGAATAATCAATGTAATAAAATAACAAGAACAAAGACGGAGCTAGGGAGAGGTATACCTCACCTTTTACCTCGCAGTCTTCTACCGTATGACCCTCCCCTCTTGGACGTCGTGTGGGCGACGAGCTACCAAGATGCGGAGTCACCAAGAACCTCCAATTAATCCACCTATATCTTCTTCCTCCCTTTAGCCAACAAACCCTAAAATTAGGGTTCACCCACCGACCACCTTCCTTCTTCCCCACCTTGCGTCGCTAGCCACACAACATTGCCAAAGGTTGCTGGCCACAAGGCAGCTCCGGGATGAAGCCAATGAAGAAGAAGAAACAGAAGAAGATGAGAATAAAACCCTCTTCTTCTTCCTTAAACCCACCGCAACCTCCCTCACCACCGGCACCGCAAGAGGAGATCCCTTGCCGCCGGATGAGCTCCTGCCGCTCCCTAGATGATCCCGCACAAGAGAGGAAGAAGAGGAGAAGAGAACTAGAAGAAGAGGATGCTTCTTCAATCTCTACCGATGACCTCCTCCTCCTCTTCACTGGCGCCGACCACCTATCGTCGAGAGCACCATTCTTCACCCCACGCCGTCGACCTCTTCATTTTCTTATTGCTGCCGTGTGCTACCAAGAAGAAGCCAAGTTCTCCTTATCACCGGCCACCATAAGGGGAGGAAGAGATGAACCAAGGAGGAAGAAGAAGGGACTTCTTCTCCTCCTTCTCGTGCGTGACCTAGGAGAGAGAGGGAGGGAGAGAGAGGCTAGGGTTTTTTTATTAATTCCTTAATTAATTGTGGATTAATTAGCCTCAGTTTCATGACTCCTATGGGGTATATATAGGGTTATGGTAGGGACCATGAGGAGGAGTTGGGTCTTGGCCCGCTAATGGATCCAAATCCGATCCATTAATGGAGATCCATTCCACTAATGGATCCCATTGAACTTCCTCACCAACTCCCATATTTTCATATGAGCTCCACCTATTATGAGTCGTCCATCTCCCCATATTTAAGATATCAAATGTCTGATAATTAATTTAAATTACTGAAAATTTTAATTAATTATCCTCTTGATCCTTGACTAGTACCACTCAACCTTTTCATAATGTTGGACCATAGTCCACTTGCAAGATTTAACATGACGATCCTTTTGAGCTCATCAAGGGGGCATCATCATCCCGACTTACCAGGACATGGATTCCCTCAATAATCAACGACACACCATGTAGATAAAATTATTACATAACTTACCGAGCCTATCGATCTAACAGAATAGATCTCGCCCATTGGTTAATCAAAGTAATAATAATTAAATACACGTGCCCGCTATTATTTCGGGATTTAGAGATCGTACTCCATAATATAAACCAAGGTCTAATCCAATTTATGAAGTCAGTATAAAATTGAATGACCTGTCTTTTGGTCCTACTCAATGCACACAATGTGCACTAGTGTAATTCTATGGTTAAGACAAACCACACCTAATTACACTACAACCATCTCTATGGTTTGTCCAAGTTCATCTTGGTTGTGAGCCTCTTTCTTATACTTCTTTAAGGAACTGATAACATGATCTTCTGTGCGTCACCACGCACCATGTTATCTATAATGCAAAGTATGAGACACTTTGTGCATATATTAATATGAATATGCATCTTGTGATTATATGATTCTCTTTTAAAATGTAGATGTTCTTAACCAAAAGCAAGACTTTTGGTATACATCCTAACAATCTCCTACTTATACTCAAAGACTTTGCTTTTTTCAAAATGTCATACATCTGACCCATTGATCCTTCACATGCCTAAAAGCTCTCGCTACTAAGGCCCTAGTGAAAAGATCTTCCTCGGTCGTTTTCTGATGTAATCTAGGCAACAACAGCTTTTCTCTCCTGGGTGGTACTTGCACTTTATGTGTTTACTTGCCTTATGAACTCGTGATTTCTTCGAGTTTGCAACTATACCATTTTAATCACAATAAAATGTGATAGCTCTGAGCAAACCAGGAATCACATCGAAGTCCATTTTAAGGTTCCTGAACCATGTAGCTCTCTTGGTTGTCTAAGTGGCTGCCATGCATCCAGCATCTATGGTGGAGTCCATCACGCAGCCGCTGCGCGACACTCTCCCATACAATGGTTCCACTTCCTAAAAGTAAACACAAAACTCCGAGGAATATTTATATTTTCCCCTATCTGATTGGAATTCTATATCCATATAACTCATAGGAGATTGGTCTGCCCGGTAAACCAGCATACAATCCTTAGTCCTTCTCAGGCACTAATATATGCTTTTACCGCAACCCAATTTCCTTGACCTGGGCTACTCCAATATCTGCCAACCATGCCCACGACACAATAGATATTTGGTTTCGTTTTTAGCATACACGAGGCTTCCTATAGCCAATGCTAAGGGAACCACCATTACCTTCTCTATCTCCTTTGATAATCTTAACATATCTCCTTTGTTAGAGTAGCTCCATAGCTGAAAAGTACAAAACTTTTCTTAGAGGTTTCCATGCTAAAATGAGTTAGGGCAGTGTCTTGAATGAAGCTTGGGATAAACACATCATACTTGTCTGGAGATCCCTTAGATCTTTGATCCCCAAGGATGTGCCTTACTATTCCCAAGTCCTTCATAATTATTTGGACGACCATACTCTTACGTCCGATAGTATTTCGTTATTGTTGCCAATCAACAAAATATTATCTACATATAGCACAAGAATACCACTTCGTTTCCTTCACATGACTTATATACACAATCTCATCCGTCCTTTGAACAAATCCATATGACTGGATTTATCTCTTCAAAGCGGATGATCCTAGGTCTAGGGATCCGGTTCATGTTCACCAAGGATCCAGTCCATAGACTCTCCAAGAACATGAATCATATAGGTTAACTAACAACCCTCCCACTTCGATAAGGTATTCCCTGTGTATCTTCTGTGACATGAGGTGCAGTGACTTATGGTATTCCCTCTTGTACAGTTGATACTAAGGTCAGAATGTCCCCCTCTTAGTTACTTAAGAATAATTCTACTCATGGGTTTATGGTTTATTACATAGTCCTTTTCCAAGAATCAGACATTCGTACCAACGAATATCCTCTGATCCTTAGGACTATTAAACCACCTTTTTGTTCCCTTAGGATAGTCTATGAACAGAGGTACTAGATTCCAACTTATCAGTATCTCTCTTCAACTCATGTGCTGAACTTACCCAAATTTGAAAATGTCTCAGACTAGGCTTTCGCTTAGTCTGCATTTCTATGGGTTTAGAGACTACTGACCTAGGTAGTATCAAGCACATACATTACTGTATCCAGAGCATATCCCCTGAACAAAACTGACTAATCTCAGAGTAGCTTATCATAGTCCTAACCATAACCTTAAGAGACCTTTTTCCTTCTCTGTGCTTTATCGTTCTGTTGGGGCATATTGGGTGCTGTGAATTGGGATTGATTCCCAATCTCTGATAAGTAAGTCCTACTACTATCCTAAGAGGTACTTGCCACTACGATCTAATTTTAATGTCGCCATACTTTTACTCTGATGTTTCTCTGCATCAGACTTGAATTCATTGATCTCATCAAGGTATTCAGTCTTGCGGTACATCAAGTAAATGTACTTTGTCCTTTGAATAATTGTTTATAAAATAAACGAAGTATTCAAGGCTACCTCTATTTTGGATAGACTAAGGACATAGACTTATCAGGATAAACCAACTCCTACATACATTTGGCTCTATGCCCCTTGGCTTAGAAAAGCCTCTTGGTCTTCTTACCTTCCTAGTAAGATTCAAAGATTTTAAGGAAGTCTAGTCTTCCACCACCAATGAACCCAAGGGCCCATCAACCTTTGAATCCTACTAAAGGTTAATAAGACCAAGCCTTAGAGCTTAAAGGTATGTTTGGTTCATCTAGGAAGAAACCTTTCTCTTACTTTGGTTAGATGATAAGCTATTAAACATCTAATTGCATCATGGGAGCTTTTGATTTTAAAATGAATCAATTGACTATCTATGTACTTTAATAGATAATCCTTCTATTCCACTTTTAACAATAAAAGCAATAGAATATCTTATTCCAGAAACTGAACAAAAGTTCTTTCCAAAAATTTTAAGTACATAAAGGCAATCTCTATAAAACCAAAACTTTATCATTTTATCTAAAAGACATAAATGAATAACTCCCACTACAAAAAGTCATCTTTGTAGCCTATCCCATGTAGATTGTAATTGTTGGGGCCATCGACCCAGGTATGATCTGGAGGATCATGGGTTTTGATGTGTGTGTCAATATAGTTAAGTTAGGATTTTATTGTGTTCTAATATATGTATGTGAGTGTGCAGGTTTGCAGGATGCATATAGACTTGGTTGGATGTCTTCAAGTACGGTGAAGGGTGGCATGGAGGTAAGCTGTGGTCTTGTGTGCGCATCTAAGGGACCATGGACAAAGCAGGGACGATGAGCCGAGGGAAGCGGACTTCGAGGCGTACGTGAAGGATGGCATGGAGGCAAGCCGAGGGCTTGTGTGCGCATATGAGGGATGAGGGCCAAAGTCGAAGAGGGCTTGAAGGCGACAAGTCGAGGCTGTTGGAGTAGGGATGATGAGCCAAGGGATTCGGACTTCGAGGCATGCGTGAAGGATGACATGGAGGCAAGCTGAGGGCTTGTGTGCGCATCTGAGGGACGGGAGCCAAAGACAAAGAGGGCGCGAAGGCAACAAATCGAGGCTGTTGGACGAAGGGTCAACCAGGTTGTGAGGATTTGAGTACTGAGGGCATTGCATTCGGGAACTAAGTCGTGAGGGTTCGAGTGAGGAGAGAAATGTATTCGGGAAGGGTAACCCTAGACTTAGGGATGGACCAGTCGACTGATCTAGGATCAGTCGACCGGTGGCGATGAAAACTTGAACGTTGGAGTTACAACGGTCGAATCCAAGTGGGATCAGTTAATTGGGGTTGGACCAGTCGACTAGTAGCACCATTTCAGCCTTGAGCTCTATTTAAGGGAGCTCGTTTAAGGTCATTTCTTCTTGGCAAAACTTGCTTGGGTAAAGCTTGTTAGTAGCCTATATTGCTCAAATCGTGTACAATGGTTGTGGTGAGGTTTCTCCATCCACAAGGAGCTACGAGAGCTAGCCAGAGATGCTCTGGGGAATCATCCACCGAAGGATCGGGATCGTCCACCTTATGGACAGTCGTGGAGTAGAAGTTTTATCTCCGAACCACGTAAATCGGTGTGTTCCTCTTAGTTGTAGTTGTAGTTTATGTTTATTCTGCTTGCGCACTAACTTTATAGGAAGAAAAATCGAAGAAAAGCTATTCACCCCACCTCTAGCTTGACGGTCACGGTCCTAACAGGTGGTATCAGAGCGAAGGTCGCTCATCTACAGACTAACCACCAAGAGAGAAACAAGCTAGAGGAAATGACGATTGAAGACAAGTTGGGTGATGACATCAACATTCCACCTCCCTACAATCGCGAAGATTTCGACTATTAGAGGATGAAGACGTAGTTTGGCATGGATTGGGAGTGCATAATGGTACTAGAAGAGTCATTCGAAATTCCAAGAGATAAGCATGGGATAAGACTTCGACCTAGATATTGGACTAAGGAGCAACAAAGTCAATCAAAGGCAAATGAGAAGGTAATTTCAATATTAATTGATATTTTGCCTAAAAATGTATTGAGTGGTATAGATGAATACGAAAATGCATATGAGCTATGGAACAAGATGGGAAAATTTCATGAAAATCCTACACAAGCTCAAATAATAGAAGAGCCAAAGGAAATAAGTTCAATGGTCCAAGAGGAGGAAGAAGAAAAAATTCAACCATATCATCAAGTGAAGTGGCTCAAGAGAGTGAAAGATCAACCACTTCATCAAGGGATGAAGAAGAGGCCTCCACTTCAAGAATTGAGGGGGAGGAGAGACCCTCTTCGATGCCGGAGCAAGAAGGATCTCCTACCTCCACCAAACAAGGACAAAAGACCACATCATTTGTTTTGGATGCAACAAGCGGGGGCACTACAAGGACAAGTGCCCATTAGGTAAAAAGGAGGTAAACCCTAAACCTGGGTCAGTTCATTTAAAATCTAACATTGGGTGTAGGGAAAAGGAATGGAAAAAGCATATTAGATACTTCACATGTGGTGAGCTAGGGTATTATCACACTAAATATCCAAGAAAAGGAGAGCTCAAGAAATTGGAGCATTTGAGAAGATGATAGAAAGAGGAAAAGAAGAAAAGCTCACATCAGGGGGAGCTACAAGGGTAAGGGAGGTAATCCCTAACTTTAAGAATGTTTCAAATTTCCCTATGTATGCTAGAAATGATAAAAATTGCTTGCCTATGCGTAATTTTGATTTCAAGTATCATGATAAAAATAGAGTTACTATTGCGTGCCAAAATTCTAAGAAACCCATGTATCATAATCAATCTAGAAATTTTAGACCTAAGGACCAAGGCATTAACCCTAAGAAATGGAGACATATGCCTAGACAAAGTGGTAGATCTAAGAATGTCCAAAGTGGACATGAGGATACTAAGGAGAAGAACTTAGAAAGGGAAAATCAAGCCTTGAGGGCAAGGCTTGATAAATTGGAGAAAACCCTAGCTAGGCTCACTAGTGGATCTAGGGGCTTAGGCATGGTGTCAAGAAGTCAAAACCATGACAATGGTAGATCGGGTCTAGGATATAGACCTATTAGATCAAAGGCTATTGAAAAATCATATGCGAGGGTGTCATATGACTATAGCAAAGGGAAGGCCAAAAATGGAAAGGAAAATCCATTTAGAGGAGAAAAGAAAAAGTCAACCAAGGACAAGGTGTAGAAAGTTAAGGAAGCAAGGGTTGTAAGTCAAGAAGCACCGGAGATACATCGGTGTGGTCTTGCCATTGTAGATGAGTCGCCTAGGAAGGTGACTAAGACTAAGAGCTCAAGAGAAAGCTTTAGGAGTCAAATTGAGATCCATGGGCAATGGATCTCAGGAAGATTTCTCCTAGGAGATTAGATGGACTATGGAATGTGCCAAAGGGGTTTGGAAGGCTAGTGTGAGTCTTAATCCTAGGGAATTGACACATTAAAAGGAAGTTTGTGGAGGAAAAGATGAAAATAGAATCATATTATGTGAAAAATGGTTCTTAATGTGTAGATGTCATATAAATCAATGTTGGGAATGTATTGGGGTTAAGTATGGGAAGATACATCAAAGAGAGGTCAAATCTAGAACTTTAGGCCAAGGATGAATTGAGTCATTTAGGTAATTATTGAATTTCGTGTCAATCTTGGGGTTGGTAATAGATTTGTTCCGAATAATATTTTTCGCAAGTAGACATAGGTTCCATAAATCTCTCCATAAAATTTCAGATTTTTTGGAGATTTATGGAATTAATTATGCATTTCTGAAATTAGAAATGGAAAGCTGAAATCAGTATACCAGTTGACTGGTTCAGAACCAGTCGACTGACCTAGTGTAAATCAGAAACTGGGAATTTGAAATTACCAGTCGACTGAACTTTCTGTTCACTTTCTCAGTCGACTGCCCCTAGGGCAGTCGACTGGTATGTGACGAGCCCAAATATACTAATTAAAGTTGTCACGAAATGTATGGGCTCATCAAATTTAAATATCAATGAAATGCTGGAAACCCTTTTACAATCAAAAGTATAAAAGTGTAATATAGGGGCCACAGGTCATATTTTTCTCAGGGATAGTTATCTTGCTTAATTCAAACTTGTAGTTATGTGTCGTTTTTGGGGTTTCAAATAAGTAATGGGATTTTGGTTTTTTAATTGAAAATGAAAATGAAATGAAAATAAAAGAAAGTGAGCAATGGAATTAAACAAGGAGATGGCACTAAAAGCTCAATTAATGGAAACCTAAGTAAGCACTTACCAAGTTTTTTTCTTTTCTTTATAGGAAATCGTTTTCTGAATTCAAACACCAAATGATATGCTATGCAATGAAATAAAAACAGTGATGGTGGTTTTCGGAAACAAGCAAGTTTGATACAACTACTAGCATGCGAAATGTAGAGCTAAAACAAACAACTCACTAAACTAGCTAAAGAGTTTTTGGAAACCAACCATTGCCAATAAAATTCAGATTTGGGTGAGTTACTAACTTATGAATTTCACAAACAATCTTAAACTACAAAACAGGCTAAATTTCGGATGTAAGAAGGTTTTTATCTATTGGCACGCAAGAGGTTGCTCTTTGTGCCAACAACTAACACAAAACTCGAAATTGATATTTTTTTCAACTAAGAATTCCAAACTAATTGTTTTAATTGAGAAACAGGGATGTGATGAGAGAACTAAGCAAGTCTAAAGGAAGAAATTTGAGATCAAACCAGAGAAACAAAGAAAATCCAGAAATGAGAAGAGCTGAATTTTAGATGCAAAATGGAAATAAAAACTAGCTACAGAATTCTTTTTCTTCTTTTTCGCAATAGATTAAAAGCTAAGCTAGCTAATGCAAACTGATTACAAGTAACTAATCTAGGCAAAAGGAAACTTATCTAACAATTACTTAACAGAATCTAATGACAATGGATCAAAAATTCAAATAGGCAGCAACAAACTTGGCACGCGACGATTCCAATTGGCACGCAAGAAAATTAAAGTAAAATAAACTGAAATTCGATCTAGTTAATCACTAAACAAATTCCTATATTACTTCACTTGCAGAATCACAGCTAAATTACAGTTAACAACCTAAGAATCGAAAATTCAGTAACTAAGCAGAAAAACAGGAATTTAACTGAAAACTATAGCTAAAACAGGAATCACAGCTAAACTGAAAACTATAGCTAAAACAGAAATTTAACAAATTAATCTACTCCTCGATTCCTTCCAGAGCTTGGATACTCCTTGGTTGTCAAGCAAGGGAGAGCCTCGGACCCGCAAGCTCTGCAAATCATGGGGAAATCTTCATCCGCGATTGATTACAGCTCAAGTTGCCCATTTCTGAATTTTCCATACGATTTCTTCCTTGCAGCTGTGTCTGCGTGCGTGGATGGGTGGATGATGGTCCAAGCTACTCAGGGAACCCCTCTGGATAACTCGGGTGGAAGGTATTGAAGCACAGCTGATCCGAAGGTACCAATTTGACAGAGCTGTAGAAACCTCTCACAACTCTGTTCTTGGGCAATCTCGATCCGGAAACAAAACTGATGAACTCCCCAATGATCTAGCACACGAATTCAGTAAGGAAACGAGTGGTCGCGCCCACGGATTGAAGAAAACGCAAAGAAAAGTGAAGAACTCGATGAAGAAGGTGGCTGCGGCGAAGAACTCTGAAGACGCGACGACTGCTGAAGGTAGGAAACTTTTGATTAAATACTTAAGCATGGACGGTCCAGATTGATCCACTTAAATCCAATGGCTGATCTTGCTCTAATTTGAGCCAAACTTTTATGATGATGATCTGGGGTCAGGATCTACCTTGTGGTAGCTCGGATCCTCCAGATATGCAACGGATGGTCTAGATCAACTCTATCTGTGATTGGATGCTCTAGAGCCCTCCAAGCTTGATCCAACGGTTGATTGAGCTCTGATTGTGATGAAACCTTCAGATCTTGATCAGGGTGCTTGATCAACCCTAGCCCTAGCTCGGATGGCTTCAGATCATCCCGGATGGCTCAGATCTAGCCGCTTTCGAATCGAACGACCCAGATTTAATCGTAATCTTGATAATCTGATCCGGGTCACTTCCGACTCGAGTTTGACCCAATATGCCCTAGATCCTTGAACCTTGATGCCTACAAAAATAGATCAAGAATTTAGTGGCCAAAATAATCCAAAAATTTGCATATTTGCAATTAAGTCCAAAATAAAGGTAAGTTCTAAAACCTAGGGCAATTTCACAATTTTGGCAATAAAAACATGAGTCAAACATGGATTTTAGCAGCTCAAATGATCAATAAAATAGTATTTATCAACTCCCCCACACTTGAGATTGAGCGTCTCGCGAAAACAGTAAATATGTATCCCCTAGATTTACTTAAGCATAATTAGAAGCAAATGAAAAGAAATTACCTAAGGTTGTCACTTCTCATAAATCTAAGCTCTATGGATTACTATCCTGTCCTTAAATCAACAACTTAACCTTTTCATCCATCATGAGTCATTGAGATGAATCTAACTCATAGCCTTTCAAGGAAAATTTTGGTGGCTCTCTCCTTAAGTTCTAACTTGATGAGGGAAGTGGAGCTCACTCAAACACATATATTTCTTGCACTACCATAGGCTTGCTTATTGTCTAATCTCCACCATTAATCATGATTAGGATCGACATCTATAAAAACAAATGAAAGACATAGAGAATGGTAAGAAATGGAATAAAAATCAAGGAAATGGAAAAATATGAAAAGTGGAAGATTTGAGTGCTCAAAAATGTTTCCAATGTGCTTTGCCCCATCTTGACAGTCCTCTAATGATATCAAAAGTGTGGGTGAGTGAAACTTGAATAAATTCCTTTGGTTTGGATGAAAAACCCTTTCTTGGTTTCAATGTGCCATTTTCTTCTATTGTGTGCCAAATTTCTTTCTTCATTCTCTTTTCTGAATTTTCTCTTCTTCTTTTATCCTCTAGAAAGGTCAGATTTGTAGTGGAGCAAAGCTTTTACTTTGGATCAGAGAACTTCAATGATGTTCATTGCCAACTCAATTGTATCCACTTGGTTTCTTTTCATTTTTTTTTTCAAACTGCTTTCTCTTTTTTTTTTCTTTTCTCTGCTCTGAATTGAAATTCAATATTGTTTTGATCAGTTGGGATGCACTCCACACTTGTTGCTACATTCCTATACCTACTGTCGTGATCCATATCCTTAAAAACTCAACCTCAGATTTGAGTTGGCACAAACTTCCTCTCTAGCATCTACTGATTTTTTTTTCATTTCTTCCTCTGTTTTTGGCACTGATTTGCTCTGCAATGATCTCAGATTTGCTTGGTTTCAGATTTATCTGATCTCAGCATCCCTTGCATCTCAATTCAGTTTCGGTACAGCTGCAAATTCATATTATCCCTGCTGAATTTTCCAGATTTTTCTTCTGTATTTTCCTTCTCTGATTTCAGCAGCTACTCGGCAGCAACCTTGCATTAGTTTCAGTTCAGATTTTAGCTTCTTTTCAGCTTTTGTACAGCTACAATTCAGCTTCTCCCAACACCCCTTCTAATTGACACAGATTTTTTTTTCCTGCAATTGTTTCAAAACTTTCTGCATTTTCCTGCTTCAGCTCCTAGAAATCCCTGCACAGATTTGATATGAAGCAGATTCCTGTATTTGTTTTGTATCATTCAGTAGTTACTGATCTGTGCAGCTGCAACTCAAAATTACGGATTTAGCAAGGTTTTAGTCCTAAGCAATTCCGAACAGAACATTGCTCCACAGCCATTTAATTTGCCCAGAATTTTCAGCATCAAGTTGGATTCAGCTTCAATCATATCAGGAACTTTGTACCAAAGCTGTTTTCTTCAATTGCCATCAAACTTCGCACTAATTCAGATCTACACAACTGCATTCCAGCTTTTCTCAAAGAGTTTCTGAAATTACAGCCAAGAAAATTTCAATTTAGCTTCATATCAGCATTTTGTTCAGCCTTAATGCAACCTTCATTCAGCCTTCCTAATCAGTCTTCATGCAGCTTCAACTCAGCTTCTTATCAGATTTCATCAGCCTCCAATTTCCAGCACTCGGCACAGCAGTAATTTCAGCTTCAAGTTAACCAACTTCTACACATTTTAACTTGGCACAGATTTCTTCCTTTGTTTTCTCATCTTCACCTTGGCACAGAATTCTGCAATCTTTTGATTTTCTCAGCCTTTGCTCAATCTTCCTCTCAGTCTTAATTCAGATTAGGTTCAGCTGCTTCAAATTCAGATTTTTCAGCTTCTTTTTAACTTTCTCAGCCCTTGCCGTGCTCCAAGAACAACAAATTTAGTTCCACTCGAAAATTCTGCCCACTTCCATCTCTAGCAGCCATTTGTTCTTCTTCGATCCGAAATTGAATGTGCACCTTCAACTTCAGATACATTTTGCAATCTAAGCTAGCAGATTTCTACTTTCTTTCCTTGGCACAAACTTCTCTTTTCTGACTTTTCTTTCAATTGAGTGTGCCATCTTTGTTTTTGCTCTTCTTTTTTTTTTAAATGCTGTTCAACTTCAGCCATGCCTTGCTGAATTAGGAAGCCTGAATTAGCTCGAAGTTGGTACACAACTGCCTCCTGATTCCCAAAATCGAAATTGTTTGTTTCTCCTTGAATGCTTGCATCAATTTCATCTCTTGACCACTACTTTCCACTTGGGTCAGAAATTTTCCGAAAGGGTGCAGATTTTCTCTTTGCTTGCCACTTAAATCGTCAAAATATAGTAGGGAAATTCAATCTCCAATTGCTTCCATCTCTCTAGCTCATTCTTGGCACCAAACTTCACTCACTTGGCACATGAAATTTTTTTTTTTTTCGAGTTGAATTGCATCCTTGATACAAATTGCTTCCAAATCACTAATCACTCCCCCACACTTAAATCTTTGTCCGTCTCGGGCAAAATAGCATCATGAAAACATCCCAAGCAAACAAATCCATAGAAAAATTAGGGTTAAGATTAGGACTAAGGAAAAACAAATAGAATAAATATGATGTTTGCCAAAATTGATGTGGAAAGGGAAACAAAATGATTAGTCCCTATAGATGTGATCCAACCATTAAAATATGATTTTGAAAGAACCTAAGCAAGTTCTAGAATACAATAACATATGTGTATCACAAAATAAGGCTAATCTCACTAGGTAAAAATAATCCATCTCAAATCCTCAATTAAGAATCTAAAGAAAAATCGTACTCAAGCATCCAAGATTTCATCCATGAACTCAAACCCTAAGTTTTAACAACCAAATTTATTTTATTTTCAAAAGACTCTAAAATGACAAAAAGATAACCTAGAGGGATACTGTTATTTCTACTCATGCAAGAAAAAAGTGCTAAAACACGAAACATGGTATTTACAATGATTTTATTCATGTCATGTTACTCTACTCACTTATTTATTAACAAGAACTCTTTTTTTTTTAAGAGTGAAAACATGCAATAAAGGAAAAGGCAACAAAAATCAAACTCCCTTTTATTTCTGGCGGTCGGAGTCTGTCAAGAAAAAGCCTCCACTGTGGTAATGGAGGAGTCTGGGTGTGTGAAAGAGCTTCTTCCATTTCTTCAAGTTTACAGTGCAACGCTCCCCCACACTTGGACTTAACTGCAACCTGTTCAGGTGGACGAAGATTATTTAAATACAAGACCCATGTAAGAGGTAGAGTGTTTTGAATTAAAGTAAAATCCACTCCCTCTTTATTCTTTTTGGGACTCATTTCAGGAGGTTTTAGTCGGTTCAAATGAAGCTCCCACTCCAGAAGTCTTTTGGGCCCTGCAAAATCCTGTAATACCCCTCTCAAGCGTGCAGGGTAAGAAAGAAATGAAATAATATCAATCTTTGCATAAAATATATCCAAAAGTGCATCACATCCAATAAAATCAATTTTAGGCAACTCAAAATTTTTTTCACAATGAATACCTATCCAAGATGCATCAAGAAACTTATCATAATCAATGAAATCAATTTTGGATGCTTCAATGAAATTTTCACAATTATTTTCCACACATGATATATCAAGAATTCTATCGCAGCCAATAAAATCAATTTGTGGTACCTCTCTTGATGTTTCCAAAAAGATAAAAGAAATACTCACCTGATCGCGCTGAAAAGTACCTGGAGGTTCCACAATGATAGATGTATCCATAGCTCCCTCCTGGTCAAGTATAGGGTCCATATCAGGTTCAAGTTCTAGTAAGCACTCAACTGGAATAAGTGATCCTTGGGGCTTTGTGCAATCCCCTACACTTTGCGGAATTGGTGGTGGTCCCTGGGGCTCTGTGCAATCCCCTACACCTAGAAAAGCCTCTCCTGCTAGAAGTATGTCTGAAAAATCTTCTGAAAAATCCTCAGTCTCAGTAGTAGATAACCTCTCAGCCTCCTCTGAATACATAGCTCCTCCAGAAAAATCGGGTAAAAATCCCTCAGCCTCTAACTCTGTCTGCTCCAGCTCATCAAGAATATCCACGCTCCTGATGGAGTGATCCTCCCTCGGATGCTTCATAGCATCAAAAAGGCTAAACTGGACTACTGTGTCTCCCACCTCCATCGAGAGTGTGCCAGCATAAACATCAATCTTCGTTTTGGCAGTCTTCAGAAAAGGCCTCCCAAGGATAAGTGGAGATCTACGTGCCAGATATTCTCCCTCCATGTCTAGAATGTAGAAGTCCGCAGGGAAAATCAGCTCTTTCACTTTAACCAATACATCTTCAATAACCCCTGCTGGGCGGGTCTGGCTTCTGTCTGCAAAGCTGAATCACAACTCCCGTGGGCTGTAGAGGACCAATGCCAAGCATCTGGAAGACTGTCCTGGGCATGACATTAATAGAAGCTCCTAAATCAAGCATAGCATCATGTAGCGTGGTGCTTCCTATCTCACAAGATACAGTGAACATGCCAGGGTCTTCACATTTCTGAGGGAT
>JAGFNQ010002122.1:199956-282521 GCA_024364735.1 Boesenbergia rotunda
GCGGTTGCTGAAAAAATAGGCTGAATCGGAGGCTGAAAATTTGGTTTGATGGCTGAAAAGTTTGTTGATTGTTCTGAATTTGTTGAGGCTGCTGGAAATTCGGTAGAGGCTGCTGTGAGGACTGATTTTGAGGCTCTTGTTGGCAGAAAGCATTCCCATACCTCAAGTTAGGATGATTCCTCCAACCGGGGTTATAAGTAGAGGAATATGGATTGTTTCTTGCTGGAAATTGTCCTCTCACTAATGCAGCTACTGTCTCGTCCTGTTGGAGGGTGGGGCATGAATCTGAGGTATGCTCTAGACTAGAGCAAATGCCACACACACTTATCACATGACTAGAGGGTGGAGGTACTGAAGGAGTCGAACTAAGTCTTTCCATTTTTAATTCCATTTGCTTAAAAGCTGAGGTGAGCTCCTCCAATCTCTCAAGCATCTTATCAGATGGAACTACCTGAACTTCACCCACTCCTCTGGTGGTCAAGGCTCTGCTTCCAAATTGTTGTGAGTTTTCAGCCATATTAGAGATAAGCTCCCTAGCTTGATGTGGTGTTTTGTTGACCAAGGCCCCTCCAGATGCAGCATCAATCAAAATCCTATCCATCTGCAGCAGTCCCTCATAATAATATTGAATCAATAATTGCTCACTAATTTGATGCTGGGGGCAACTTAAACATAACTTATTAAATCTTTCCCAATAATCATATAGTGTCTCGCCCACCACTTGCTGAATCCCACAGATACTTTTTCTGATTATAGCTGTGCGGAAAGCTAGGAAATACTTCTCCAAAAATACCTTCTTCATAGCGAACCAACTAGACACATGTCCTGTAGGCAGATAATAGAACCAGTCTTTGGCTGCTCCTGTCAATGTGAAGGGGAAAGCTCTCAGCTTGATGTCTTCTTCAGAAATGCCCTGAGGCTTCATAGTAGAGCACACCACATGGAATTCGTGCAAGTGTCTGTTTGGATCCTCCCCAGATAAACCCTGAAACTTTGGCAGCAAATTTATAAGTCCCGATCTTAACTCAAAACTTTCCCCCAGCTCTGGATAAGCTATGCTGGAGTACTGAAATGCAGCATCAGGTGCTGCGAGCTCCTTCATGGTTCTTTGGTGGTCTGCCATGTCTCTGCCTGAGTGAGTAAAAATAGTCTGAATGGGAGGAATATCTGTAGTCTCTGAAAGAATGGCCAGGCTCCTCCTAGCTCTGAAAGTCCTCTCAATCTCAGGGTCGAAATCTTCTAAATCACCACCTAAAGACCTGTTCATAAAATGAAACAACTCACAGTAAAAGTGGATAAAAAGATAAAACAAATAAAATCAAATCAAAAGATATGGTAATAAGCACAAAAGTAAATCAAGAATGATATGAAACAAGTGTACAAGCAAAAATCAAACAAATCAACTAGTTGCTTCACCGGCAACGACGCCAAAAATTTGACAGACCCAAATATGACTGTCACGAATGTGGGCCTCAAATTTAGAATTTATAAATGAAATGCTGGAAACCCTTTTACAATCAAAAGTATGAAAATGTAATATAGGGGCCACAGGTCGTATTTTTCTCAGGGACTAGTTGAGGGGTTGTTCGATTCGCGCTTGTGTTTACGTGTCGTTTGTGAATTTCGGGTTTCGAATGAGATTTGCAGTTAGTTTCAAATAAAAATGGAAATGCAATGAAAATAAAGGAACTTAGCTAATAAGCCAACAAGTGATGACGTTTAATGATTTAACCAATGGACCACTCAATCAAACAATGTAATGTTGCGAAATTTAGGAATCAAACTGATCCCACTTGCAAGAGTTCACTACGATTGTGTTCAACTTGGAAAGTTCCATTAAAAACAGTCCTAATGCGAAACAAATTAGACAAAATAGATTTTTATAGTTTTCGACTAACCCAAATGCTAGCACCTTTAATCTAGTTGCAAAATTTAAAATACAATTCAGAACCAACCCAATGTGAATGAGATGATTTCAAGCTCAATAATACATTAAAAATAGGCTTATCTTGATAACAATCAGTGCCTAGAACAGTTGGCAAACAGAGGAAACAATTGTGCCAAAACCAATTCTTTGTGCCAAGGATGAGGCTGCCAATTCAGAATTGAATGAATCGATCAAGCTGGGCAAGCACAGCTGTGACTTCAGTGATATGCAGAGATAAATGAAGACATTCAACTTCGAAATACTGATCAAACAAGACTTTAAAAGTCTGATATTACAGCCAAATCAGCAGAATTGCAGATTCAGGCTGTGCAATTTCAGTAACCACAGACTTCAGTTTTCGAAACTGAGAAGAAAAACAAATGCTAACTCAAGTCGAGTGCACCAATCCAGAGTAAGGTATGACTCTCAGAAGCTAGACAAAACTTGATACAAAGTGCAGGTACTAAAGGACTGATACATTGGGTTGAAAGTCTGATACACAGTATGTGCAGGAAATACAAATCTGTATCAGAATTTCAGCAACAAAGTGGATGCAAATCCGAACAAATCAAGGAGTCCAAGTGCTGGGATCTAAATGCAGAGCCTCACTAATACAACCTTCGGAAATGATAGCTGACAATGTGTAGAA
Source organism: Boesenbergia rotunda (assembly GCA_024364735.1). Taxonomy (NCBI): domain Eukaryota; kingdom Viridiplantae; phylum Streptophyta; class Magnoliopsida; order Zingiberales; family Zingiberaceae; genus Boesenbergia; species Boesenbergia rotunda. Next base: position 202,533 of record JAGFNQ010002122.1, read on the forward strand.
TAAAATGAACTAGCAGATCATGATTCAAATTGCAGAAATAGTGATCAATGCAACTAAGCTGAACTGAAAACGGAAAATTGCAACCAAATTGCTAACCATCTCAGCTCAATTTCCATAACAGACTAAAGGTTGTCTTCAATTGCAGAGAATAAACTAAACAAGAATCGAATTAGAAGTAAACTAAAGAATTTCGAACTAAACTGAAATCTGCAGCAAAGGTTGATACGCAAGCTGATACGCAAGAATTACAATAGAAAATCGACTGAAATTAAAATCAAATGTTCACTAAACAAGTTCCTAAACTACTTAACTTGCGGAATCAAAACGTAGTTGAGCTAAAACAATCAGAAAACGAAATCTAAACAATCTGATACGAATGCAGTTACGGAACAAAATGCAGAAATTAGATTACAGCTAATAACCAAATTTAATTAAGCCTCAATCCGATTCCTTGCTGTCACTTAAGGATGAGCTCGAATCGAGGTGGTCATGCCTTCGAAATGAAGAGATTGCTGAAGACACGAAGAAAAACGAGGAAGAAACCAAGGCAAACGAGCTGCGGCGAGGATGCGCGACAGGGAAGAGCTGCTGCACATTTCTGATTAAATAGAAACAAATGGACGGCTCAGATTGCTTTGATGAAATCCAACGGTAGAAACAAATGGGGTCAGGATATGCCTTGTGGTAGCTCGGATCCTCCAGATATGCAACGGATGGTCCAGATCAACTCTATCTGTGAATGGATGCTCTAGAACCCTCCTTGCTTGATCCAACGGTTGATTTAGCTCTGATTGGGATGAAACCTTCAGATCTTGATCATAGAGCTTGATCAACCCTAACCCTAGCTCGGATTGCTTCAGATCGTCTCGGATGGCTCAGATCTAGCCGCTCTTGAATCGGACGGCCCGGATTAATCGTAGGCTTGATAATTCGATCCGGATCACATCCGACTCAAGTTTGACCCAGTAAGCCCTAGGTCTAGGATCCTTTCATGCCTACAAAAATATATCAGAAAATTAGTGGCCAAATAATCCAAAAATGTGTAATTTTGTAATTAAGTCCAAAATAAGATAAAGTTCCAAAACCTAGGGTAAAATCATAATTAAGCAATAAAAACATGGGTCAAACATGGATTTTAGCAATTAAAATAATCAATAAAATGGTGCTTATCAAGTAACTAACATTGTTTACGCAGAATTCAGGTTTTGAACTCTAGTAAATTACTTCACCATTATGTTCATACCTGTTCTTGATTGTCACGTTGTTTAGCGCTCTGTAGTCTATACACAGGCGCATAGTGTCGTCCTTCTTCTTGACAAATAATATCGGAGCTCCCCATGGAGAGTGACTAGGGCGGATAAGTCCCTTGTCGAGTAGCTCCTGTAGTTGTCCTTGCAGTCCTTTTAATTCAGCTGGTGCCATCCGGTAGGGTGCCTTGGAGATCGGATTTGTACCAGGAACCAGTTCGATCTCAAATTCAACCTCTCTGTCAGGGGCTAGTCCTGGTAACTCGTCGGGGAATACTTCTGGATAATGGCATACTACTCTGACATCTTCTAGCTTCTAGTCCGTTGCCTGATCCGTACTGACCACGTGTGCTAGCAAACCAGTGTATCCCTTGTCCAACATCTTCTGTGCCTTGAGAGCAGATAAGAATTTCCCTGTTCTTTTCCTTGGCTCTCCAATAAATTCGAACATGGGTTCTACTTCGAGCTGGAAGACCACTTTACGTTTATGGCACTCGATGGAAGCACCGTACTTGCTTAGAAAATCCATACCCAGTATGACATCAAAGTCTTGCATGTTGAGTACTATCAGGTCGCAATAGAGTTCCCTTTCTGCGATTCTGATTGGTACGACACGCAACTGGTGGGTGGATGCCATTGTTTCTCCCGAAGGCAGGGTTGTTAAAAACTTGCAGTCTTGAACTTGTAAGGGTATGTCTATCTTCTTAGCATATATCATGGAAATATAAGAATGTGTTGACCCAGTATCAAATAAAGCAGTAGCATGCTGACTGTAAATAATTATCTGACCTGTGACAATGGTGGAAGCATTTGCCGCATCTTCTTTTGTCAGAGAGTAAACCCTGGCGTTCGTAGTAACCGGTGGGGCCTCCAATCTGTCTTGACTTATTTGAGGACCTTCCAATGCGGCTTGCATATAGTGCTGCAGTCCAGGAGCATTCTGATACTGTATCTGCTGCTGAGAAGGTGCCGGGGCCTTGGTAGGACAGGTGAAGGCTTTGTGTCCCTTGATAGATTCCATTTTATTGATTATTTTAATTGCTAAAATCCATGTTTGACCTATGTTTTTATTGCTTAATTGTGAAATTGCCCTAGGTTTTAGAACTTACTTTGGTTTTGGACTTAATTGCAAAATTACATATTTTTGGATTATTTGGCCACTAATTTTCTTATATATTTTTGTAGGCATGAAAAGATCCCGGACCTAGGGCATACTGGGTCAAACTTGAGTCGGAAGTGGAACCGGATCGAATTATCAAGCCTACGATTAATCCGGGCCGTCCGATTCAGTAGCGGCTAGATCTGAGCCATCCGGGACGATCTGAAGCAATCCGAGCTAGGGTTAGGGTTGATCGAGCATTCTGATCAAGATCTGAATGTTTCATTCCAATCGGAGCTAAATCAACCGTTGGATCAAGCTTGGAGGGCTCTAGATCGTCCATTCAAAGACTAAATTGATCTGGACCATCCGTTGCACATCTGGAGGATCCGAGCTAACATGAGGTAGATCCTGACCCCAGATCACCATCATCAAAGTTTGGCTCAAATCAGAGCAAGATCGGCCGTTGGATTTCCTCAAATCGATCTGAGCCATCCATTGGTTAATACTTAAGGAAAATTCCACCGCAGCTTACCCTTGTCGCGTCTTCAGCTGCCTTCACTGTTCTTCGCCGTTCTTCCACCATTCTTCATCATTTTTGAAAATTTTTCTTCCAAGAAGGCGTGACCATCTCAATCTCCATTCCAGATCAAGAATTGAGTACTTGGGGATCGATTCCTTGAAGAATTCTGCTCATTTGCGCCGGAACAGGGATTGCTTGAGGGTTTCGGCAGTTCCTCAGTCCGATCATTGGTTTCTCTTCCACAATCCATTTCCAAGCTTCCGAACCATTTGTAGGGGTTCTCAAGTGGTCTCAGAAACTTCCCAAATCATCATCGCAGCTCATTCAACTGAGAAAGAGTGAATCGGATCAAAACTTCCAGCAAGCGCAGATTTGAGGCAGAATCAACTTCAGAAATGGATTTCCACTGATTTGCTGAGCCTAGGGGTTCGAAGCCGGCTCTTGATTGACAACCAAGAAGTTCCTGAGCTGAAGAAGGGGTTGAGGAGTAGTTTAGCTAGTTAATTTCATTGTTTTAGCTATAGATTTCAGTTTTGTCGAACTCTGTCCTGTTTTCTACAATTTCCAGTTTTCAGCTGTTTTAGTTTGGAAGTTCTGAATTGTTTAGCTTAATTAGGATTTTAATCTTCGAGTTTAGTCAGTTAGGAACCTGTTTGGTGATAGTTGGAGTTAAATTTCAGTTGAATCATAGTGTTAAATCTTGCGTGCCAATTTCCAGCTGTGTGCCATTTCATTTCTGAAATTTCCATTCAGTTTCTGAGTTTGTCTCAGATTCCTTGTTTTGTGAGTTGTTTCCGAGTTCTTAGTTGTCAATCTTTGCGTTAGCATTAGATAGATAGCGTGTTTAGTTTAAATAACACTTAATTGTAGATTTTCATAATCCAAAGTTAGCTTGCGTGCCAACTTAATTTCTGAACTTTCTTTAGTGTCTGATTTGTTTCAGAGTTTGGTTTTCTACATCATTCTTATTGTGTTAATTCCTGCCATCGAGTCCTATATATGTTTGCTTAGTTGACATAGACTTTGGTTTGGATTTTCGGCAATTCAGTCCATGTTTTCAGCTTGGCAAGCATCACATTTCTGAAAATCTGATTTCATTACTTCATTTCCTTTAATTCTGCACTCTTTTCTTTGCTTTAGTTTGTGTCTAAGTGAGCTGTTTCTTCATCCATTCCTGCCAAATACTTCAGTGATAGTTGCTTGTTAAATTGCATTCGGTCAGCTTGTCAAGTTTTTCATTGATACTTGTTCAATTTCTGAATTTTGCATGTGTTTCCTTGTGTCAAGCTAGTTTGATTTCGAAAACTCCATAACTGCTTTTACTTCATTGCTTGTCATTTCTTTTGGTTTGTTGCAAACAGAAAATGATTTCCCATAAAAAATATGGTAAGTGTTTACTTAGGTTTCCACTAGTTGAATTCTTAGTGCCAAATTTCTTGTTTAGTTTATTAAATCAAGGTTTTTTATTTTTCTATTGCAATTTCACTTTTATTTACAACCAAAAACCAAATTATTCACTTGAAATCCAAAACCCATAAATGACACAAATACAAGTTCGAATCAAATTATATCAACTAGCCTCGAGAAAAAAATACGACCTGTGGCCCCTTTGCTACATTTTTATACTTTTGATTGTAAAAGGGTTTTCAGTTATTCATTCACATTTATATTTGAGACCCACATTCGTGACACATAGTTTGGGCTCGTCAAATTTTTGGCGCCGTTGCCGGGGAAGCAACTAGTTGATTTGTTTGATTTTTGCTTGTGCACTTATTTCATATCATTCTTGACTTACTTTTGTGCTTATTGCTATATCTTTGGATTTGATTTTATTTGTTTTATCTTTTTATCTGCTTTTACTGCGATTTGTTTTGTTTTTATGACCAGGTCTTTAGGTGCTGAATTAGAAGATTTCGATCCTGAGATTGAGAGGACTTTCAGAGTCAGGAGGAGCCAGGCCACTTTTTCTGAGACTACAGATATCCCTCAGGCTATTCAGACTATCTGCACTCACTCAGGCATTGACATGGCAGACCACCAGAGAACCATGAAGGAGCTCGCAGCACCTGACGCTGCATTTCAGTACTCCAGCATAGCTTATCCAGAGCTAGGGGGAATTTTGAGCTCAGATCTGGACTCATCAATTTGTTGCCAAAGTTTCAGGGTTTATCTGGGGAGGATCCAAACAGACACCTGCACGAATTCCATGTGGTATGCTCGACCATGAAGCCACAGGGGATTTCTGAAGAAGACATTAAGTTAAGAGCATTTCCTTTTTCCTTGACTGGGGCTGCTAAGGATTGGTTGTATTATTTGCCCACTGGACATGTTGCTAGTTGGATTGAAATGAAGAGAGCATTTTTAGAGAAGTTTTTTCCAGCATCAAGGACCGCCATTATTAGAAAAAGTATTTGTGGCATTCAACAAGTAGTTGGAGAGTCTCTTTATGATTATTGGGAGAGGTTCAAGAAGTTATGCTCTAGCTGTCCTCAACACCAAATTAGTGAGCAACTTCTTGTGCAATATTTTTATGAAGGTTTATTACCTATGGATAGGAGCATGATTGATGCGGCGGCAGGAGGAGCCTTAGTAAACAAAACACCGGAGCAAGCTAGAGAACTCATTTCTAACATGGCGGAGAATTCTCAACAATTCGGGAGTAGAGCACTCACTACAAGAGGGGTTAATGAAGCTCAAGTGATGTCTAATGAAAATAAAAAACTTCGGAGCTCATTGTCGGAATTGGCATCTTTAGTGAAGCAAATGGCATTGAACAATGTGAACCAAGCCTCAAATTTTCCAACAACTTCATTTCCAAATCAAGTTACAAGGGTATGTAGCATTTGTTCAAGCCAAAAACATAATTCGGACCTTTGTCCAAATCTCCAACAAGATGAATCGGTTGCGGCTTTGGCTAGAGCTCCATTCCAACAAAGAAATGACCCCTACTCATCTACCTACAATCTAGGTTGGAGGGACCACCCAAATTTGAAGTATGGTAACTCTTTTTACCAACAACCGCCTTCCAATCATCAAATTCAGCAAAATCAGCCCTCATTTCAGAGTTCACAGTAGCAAAACCATGGTTTTCAGTCACAAAATCACAATTTCCAGCAACCACAGCCGCAAATACAGAATTTCCAGCAAAGTTTACAGCTATTCCAGCAAACACAACAACCATATCAGCAATTTTAACAACCTTCTCAGAATTTCCAGCAAAGTTTTCATCCATTCCAGAATCAATTCCAGAATTCACAGCAAGGTTTTCAAAGTTTTCAGAGTCACAATCAGCAAAATCAGCCTCAAATGCAGAATTTCCAGCAAAGTTATCAAAATTTTCAGCAGCCCTCCTCCACCTTTTCAGCACCACACAAGTCATATGCAAGCTATGGGAGTTCTAGTGGTTCCAATTCGCAGCAACAACAAAAGATTGATGAGCTAATGCAACACATGCTACTACAACAACAACACCAACAAAGGATGGATACAACTTTGCAAAACATTGAGAGAACAATTGGACAACTAGCAAGTGGGATGAACCAAATGCAAGCTCAAGGGTCAAGCCAATTACCCTCACAAACAACTCCAAATCCTAAAGGAAATGTGAGCGCAATAACTCTTAGAAGTGGGAAGGTTACAACATCTCTGAGGAGTCCAAGAGCAGAATTTTCAAGAGACCGGACAGCTTCTCCAATTCCGGCCCAAAACAACACTGAAATGAGTTCAAATTCAGTTGATTTCACCCCTAGCCCGTTCCCAACTCAGTCCTCAAGCAACCCTCCAAATTTGGTGGCAAACGGAGAAGAAATCAATGCCGAGACGCATGGGACAGCAGCTGCTACGCATGGGACAGCAGGGCAGAATTCAGCAGCTAAATTTTCGGCCGAAGTTGATGATATTAGGGTTCCTTTACCCTTTCCACAGTAGAGAACACATGCCAACAAGCAAGTGGAGGAAGAGAAAGCCAATCAATTTCAAGATCTTGTGAATCTTTTTAGCAAAGTGCAGGTGAATGTGTCATTGCTTACCATGATTAAGCAAATTCCAAAATATGCTAAGTTTCTCAAAGACTTGTGCATTCACAAGAAGAGGTTGAAGGGGAATGAGTTGGTTAACATGGGCAAAAATGTTTCAGCACTGTTTCAGCAAATTCCTCAGAAATGTGAAGACCCAGGAGTTTTTACCGTACCTTGTGAGATTGGAAGCAATTTATTTCAGGATGCCATGTTAGATTTGGGTGCTTCCATCAATGTGATGCCTAGGTCAGTGTTTCAGATGTTGGGCATAGGCCCTTTACAGCCTACGGGAGTAGTGATTCAGCTAGCTGACAGAAGCCAGACTCACCCAGCCGGTATGATTGAGGATGTGCTCGTTAAGGTGAAAGAGTTGATCTTCCCAGCTGATTTTTACATATTGGACATGGAGGGAGATTTCCTTGCACATAGATCTCCACTCATCCTTGGGAGACCATTTTTGAAGACCGCCAGAACGAAGATTGATGTACATGCAGGGACACTTTCCATGGAGATAGGAGATACAATAGTCCAGTTCAGTCTTCTTGACGCTATGAAGCACCCGAGGGAGGATCACTCTGTTTTGTGTATTGATGTTGCTGAGGAGCTGGTTGGTGTAGATGGCCTTGCTGATAGGATTTTCTCTGATGTTCATGAGTGTGACTTGAGCTCTATAGATGTAGGAGATGTTATGTCTGCAGGAGGAGCTGAGTTTGGATCCATTTCTAGACCTCTTTCAGTTGAGGGAGATTTCATGAGTGTAGGGGATTGCACTGAGCCCCAGGGATCACTCTTGATGGTTGATGTGTCAGGAGAGTCAGAGGGTAGGTATGTGAGTGTAGGGGATTGCACTGAGCCCCAGGGATCACCCATATCTACTGAGCAGTCAGAGCCTGAGTTGAAGCCTTTGCCAGCACACTTGAAGTATGCTTATTTGGGAGAAGATCAGCAGCTACCTGTCATCATTGCCCAGAATTTAGAGCCAGAACAAGAGGAAAAATTATTACAAGTTCTGAGGCAGCACAGAAATGCTATAGGGTGGACACTTGCTGATATTTCTGGGATTAGTCCTGCTATCTGCATGCATCGGATACACTTAGAAGAAAATATGAAGCCCGTGAGACAACCACAAAGAAGACTCAACCCTTTGATTCTTGATGTAGTAAAGAAAGAAGTGACTAGACTTCTACAGGCAGACATCATTTACCCTATTTCTGACAGCAGATGGGTGAGTCCTATTCATGTGGTCCCCAAGAAATCAGGAGTTACAGTGGTGGCAAGTGAAGACAACGAGTTGGTGCCCACAAGAGTGAAGAATGCATGGAGGGTTTGTGTGGATTATAGAAAGCTGAACCAAGCCACGAGGAAGGATCACTATCCCTTGCTCTTTATTGATCAGATGTTGGAGAGATTGGCGGGGAAGTCACACTATTGCTTTTTGGATGGATACACAGGTTACTTTCAGATTTGCATAGATCCGGAAGATCAAGAGAAGACTATCTTCACTTGTCCTTTCGGCACATTTGCTTACAGACGGATGCCATTCGGACTTTGCAATGCTCCAGGGACCTTCCAGCGGTGTATGATTAGTATTTTTGGTGAGTTTTTAGAATACTGCATGGAAGTATTCATGGATGATTTTTCTGTTTTTGGTACATCCTTTGATTCATGCTTAGAAAATTTATCTAGGGTTTTGCATAGATGCATCGAGACTGATCTGGTTCTTAATTTTGAAAAGTGTCATTTTATGGTTGAGCATGACATTGTCTTGGGTCACATAGTCTCTAGGAGAGGTATAGAGGTAGATCCTGCAAAAATAAGTGCTATATCTTCTTTATCTTACCCCGTATGCGTACGGGATGTTCGATCTTTTCTTGGACATGCAGGATTCTACAGGAGATTTATTAGAGACTTCAGTAGAGTTGCTCTCCCATTGTCTCGATTGTTGCAGAAGGATGTGGATTTTTATTTTGATGGAAAATGCAAGGAGGCTTTTCAGAGGTTGAAGGAAGCTCTTATTACTGCACCTATCATCAGATCACCAGACTGGAGCTTACCTTTTGAGTTGATGTGTGATGCCTCGAACCATGCAGTAGGAGCTGTACTTGCACAGAGAGTAGATGGGGCACCATATGTTATTTCTTATGCCTCAAAGACCTTGGATTCAGCCCAAGCCAACTACACCACCACAGAAAAGGAGCTTCTTTCCATTGTTTTCGCTTTAGATAAATTCAGATCATATTTGTTGTGTTCTCATGTTGTTGTGTTTTCTAATCATGCAGCACTGAAGTACCTCTTGAAAAAGCCAGATGCGAAGCCAAGGCTTATTAGATAGATGCTACTACTACAGGAGTTTGACTTGGAGATACGGGATAGGAGTGGCAAGGAAAATTTAGTAGCAGACCACTTGAGCAGATTGGAGGGAGATGGAGATCCCACGACCATAGATGATGATTTCAGAGATGAGCAGCTTTTACAGCTACATGGTGAGTCACCTTGGTATGCAGACTTAGTGAATTTTCTTGTAGCTCATGTTTTTCCTACACACATTTCGAAAGCTCAAAAGGATAAATTTAAAAGTGATGCAAAATATTATGTGTGGGATGATCCTTACTTGTGGAAATTTTGTAGTGATCAAATCATTAGGAGATGTGTACCAAATCATGAGTTTCATTCTGTACTCACTTTTTGTCATTCTTCAGCATGTGGTGGGCATTTTGGACCACAAAGAACTGCTAGAAAAATTTTAGAATGTGGATTGTACTGGCCCACCCTGTTTAGAGATTCATATAGGTTTTGTAAATGTTGTGATAAATGTCAAAGAACAGGAAACATAAGTGCTAGAAATGAAATGCCTCAACAAACTATTTTATTTTGTGAGATATTTGATGTGTGGGGTATAGATTTTATGGGACCATTTCCTGCTTCTTTTGGATTCTTGTATATTCTTTTAGCTGTTGATTATGTTTCAAAATGGGTGGAGGCCATTCCCACCAGGACTGATGATTCATCTGTTGTTGTTAGTTTTGTCAGGTCAAACATTTTTTGCAGGTTTGGAATTCCAAGAGCAATCATAAGTGACCAAGGATCCCATTTTTGCAATAAGCACATGAAGGCTCTTCTTAATAAGTACGGGGTTGTACATAAGGTTTCTACTGCTTATCACTCCCAAACAAATGGGCAAGCCGAGGTGTCTAATAGAGAAGTCAAATCAATTTTGAAAAAGACCGTGGGACCTAATAGGAAGGATTGGAGCAAAAGGCTTGAAGATGCACTATGGGCATATCGCACCGCTTACAAGACACCCATTGGAATGTCACCTTATAGACTTGTGTATGGGAAATCATGCCACTTAACTGTGGAGATTGAGCATAAGGCGTATTGGGCAGTAAAATCTTGCAATTTTGATGCTACTAAGGTCGGAGAAGAAAGGAAGTTGCAACTTCAAGAACTTGAAGAAATCCGGTTGGAAGCATTTGAGAATTCAAGGATCTACAAAGAGAAGACTAAGAACTTTCATGACAAGCACATTGTGAACAAAGAATTTCAAATTGGTGACAATGTGCTATTATACAAGTCAAGACTCAAATTGATCAAAGGGAAGTTGAGGTCAAGATGGGAGGGTCCATTTTTTGTGACTAATGTTTTTCCCTATGGAGTGGTAGAGATTCAAGAGGAGGCCACGAGTCAAGTGTACAAGGTAAATGGCCACCGGCTCAAGAAATTCCATGAAGAGGTCAAGGAGCTAGAGGTGGATGGAGTGGACTATATGGATGCCACATACCCAACTTAAAAGGGGAGTTCGCTAAATTTTGCACTCATTTTTCTTTGTATATACCATTTCCTTACTTGTTGCAAGAATAATTTTTGTTTGCGTGCGCAATTGGTTTTCTCAAGTAGGTACTTTAGAGTTCAAATAAAATTCTTCATTGTAAATACCATGTCTCTTCTCTTAGTACATTTTCATGGTTCTAGGAATAAATTCTTTCTCTTTTTGAAGTAAGTAGTTAATAATAAATGTTTAAGATACATGACATGAATAACATCATTGTAATTACCATGTATTTCATTTTAGCACTTTTTCTTGCATGAGTAGAAATAAAGGTATCCCCCTAGGTTATCCCATAGCATTTTAGAATCTTTTGGAAAATAAATTAAATTTAGTTGTCAGAACTTAGGGTTTGAGTTCATCGATGAATTCTTGGATGCTTGAGTACTATTTAATTTAGATTCTTAATTGAAGACTTGAGATGAATTATTTTTGCCTAGTGAGATTTAGCCTTATCTGTGTGATACACATATGTTATTGTATTCTAGAACTTGCTTAGGTTCTTTCAAAATCATATTTCAATGGTTGGATCACATCTATAGGAACTAATCATTTTGTTTACCTTTCCAATCCAATTTTGGCAAAATCTTGTCTATTCTATTTACCTTTCCTTATTGCTAATCTTAACCTTAATTTTTCTATGGACTTGTTTGATTGGGATGTTTTTCTTGATGCTACTTTGCCCGAGACGGACAAAGAATTAAGTGTGGGGGAGTGATTAGTGATTTGGAATCAATTTGTATTAAAAGAGGAAATTCATGTCAAAAAGGAAAAAAATTTGCCAAGTTGAAGCCAAAAGGTGCCAAGTGAGTTGAACTTGAATTTCGAACATGAGCAAGAGGATGGAAGCAAGTGGAGAATCTAGAGTCTTGATCATAATTTGAAGATCAAAGCTTACATGACCAAACTTAAATTGGTTGATAATGAGAATTTTGTGCCAAAGTCTGAAAATGGCACGCAAATTGCATGCTTAAAAATCGGAAATGCATTGGATTTGTTGCTGAAAAGTGATGGAATCTGATCTCCAGTTGAAGACCATCTGAATTGAGGCTGATGTAGACACAAAATGGGGAATTTGCAGTCCAGAAACAGAGAAACATTTTCAGCTTAAGACAAGAAGGAAGAATTGTGAACTTAAATAGCAAGTAGTTCAGAATTCAGCTGTGCAGAGCTGAATGGAATTTCTAATCAGTGAGGAAAACAGCAATTGTTGCTGCCGAGTGCTCCATCTGGGAGCTACTGAGTGATACAAGCAAAGTGTGAATGCAAGCTGAATTGAAAATTGGAAATGAAGCTGATTGAAGACTGATAAAAGCTGAACTACATTCAATTTCGGATAAAAGCAATGTGGCTTGGATCAAGAATGAGGAAGTTAAAAATCAGAAATGCATTGGGAGAATCTGAATTGTAGCTGAACTGAAGCTGTAGAGGAGTTAGAAACTGTGACAAAATTTCGATTGGCACGCAATTGCAGCCAAGAGAAATTAGTGCTAGAATAGAAGCTGAAGAAATTCTGAACTGCAGCAAGGAGAGCTTGATACTGCTGTGCTTAGTGCTGGAATCTGGAGGCTAATGGAATCTGAGAAGCAGCTAAGAACAAGCTGAAGATGATTTGAATTGAGAGTGGAACAAAAGCAGAAAAAAAAGAAGAAAAAGAAAATGATGAAATGTTTGTGCCAAAGGAAGTTTTGTAACAATTGGAAGATGAATCTGAGTTTTCTGGGATGTGAATCCGGCTGCTTGGATGTGAAAAAGAAAGGAAAAAGTCAGTTATCAAGAACATGTGCAATTTGTTGCAAAGAATTCGGGAAATTGCAAGGAGCTGAAGCAGAATTGAGTTTGAGCAGAAATTTTGTGTCAAGGTCTGAATTGGCACATTAAAGCAGGAATTTTCAAGGCTGTAAAATAAGAAATGAAGCACACGGATGAAGTGAAAGGAAAGAAAATGCAAGAATTATGCTGATCAAATGCAGTGAAGACAATTTCGTGTAGCTGTATAATCTGATGAAGTTTAAAGTCTGAATTGAGCTTAGAAGAATTACGAAACTGCCCAAAAATCTGAATTGCATTCCAATTGTAGCTGCTGAGTATTACATCTGTTGAATCAAGATATTAGGGTAAAATGTATCTGAAGTTGAAGGTGCACATTCAATTTCGGATACAAGAAGAACCAATGGATGCTAGAAACTGCTAAAGAAAATAGCAAATGAAGAAAGTGGCTTGGCAGAAATTCGATTCATGAGCAGAATTGAATTTGAGTGGAACTTTTGAGGTCTCCACTATTATTTGAAGCAAGTACTACTTGATGCGAGTGCTTGAAGGAAACAGGTTCTTGATTATGAAGTGATGCCGTGAGCTGGGATGAGAGCAGAAAAGAAAAAGAAAGAAACAAAAGAGATAAAGGGGCACCCAAGGGAGTTTTGGCTTCATGAATTTAGTGAGAGGCTGCTCATCAGAATAACATCTTTGTTCCACTATCTTTTTGACTCGACTAGAGGAAAAGGAAGCAGAAATGAATTCAGTAGCTGACCACGAGAAAGAATGAAAGAAAAAAAAGAGAGAACAAATGAAGAAAGTGTGCCAACTTGTAAAGGAAATGTATCAAGAATTAGCTACAAGGGTTGTTGAGTGATAATTTTATATTGAGTATCTATTTCACTTGATATCTCATATTCTTTGATACAAAGTTGAGCCGAAAAGAAAGAAGAGAAAGAAGAATGAGAAAAGGAAAGCAAAGTTGGCACGAATAGACAAAAATTGGCACAAGAGGTCAAGGCAAGGTTTTTCATCCAAATCAAAGGCAATTATTCAAGTTTGACTTCACAACACTTTTGAAATCATTAGAGGACTGTATGGAAAGCAAAGAGCATCAAAAATATCCCCAAGCACTCAAGTCTTCCACTTTATCCATTTTTCCATTTTTCTTGGCTCTTATTCCATTTCTTATCATTTCTATGTTTTTCAATTGTTTTTATAGATGTTGATCCTATTCATGATTAATGGTGGAGAGTAGATAATAAGCAAGCCTATGGTAGTGCAAGAAGCATGTGTGATTGAGTGAGCTCCACTTCCATCATCAAGTTAGAACTTAAGGAGAGAGCCACCACAATTTTCCTTGAAAGGCTATGAGTTAGATTCATCTCAATGACTCATGATGGATGAAAAGGCTAAATTGTTGATTTAAGGACAAGATACTAATCCATAGGGCTTAGATTTATGAGAATTGACAACCTTAGGTAATTTCTTTTCATTTGTTTCTAATTATACTTAAGTAAACCTAGGGGATACATACTTAGTGTTTTCGCGAGACGCTCAAGGCTAAGTGTGGGGGAGTTGATAGATTCCATTTTATTGATTATTTTAATTGCTAAAATCCATGTTTGACCTATGTTTTATTGCTTAATTGTGAAATTGCCCTAGGTTTTAGAACTTACTTTGGTTTTGGACTTAATTGCAAAATTACACATTTTAGGATTATTTGGCCACTAATTTTCTTATATATTTTTGTAGGCATGAAAAGATCCTGGACCTAGGGCATACTGGGTCAAACTTGAGTCGGAAGTGGAACCGGATCGAATTATCAAGCCTACGATTAATCCGGGCCGTCCGATTCAGAAGCGGCTAGATCTGAGCCATCCGGGACGATCTGAAGCAATCCGAGCTAGGGTTAGGGTTGATCGAGCATCCTGATCAAGATCTGAATGTTTCATTCCAATCGGAGCTAAATCAACCGTTGGATCAAGCTTGGAGGGCTCTAGATCGTCCATTCAAAGACTAAGTTGATCTGGACCATCCATTGCACATCTGGAGGATCCGAGCTACCACGAGGTAGATCCTGACCCCAGATCACCATCATCAAAGTTTGGCTCAAATCAGAGGAAGATCGGCCGTTGGATTTCCTCAAATCGATCTGAGCCGTCCATTGGTTAATACTTAAGGAAAATTCCACCGCAGCTTACCCTTGTCGCGTCTTCAGCTGCCTTCACTGTTCTTCGCCGTTCTTCCGCCATTCTTCATCGTTTTTGAAAATTTTTCTTCCAAGAAGGCGTGACCACCTCAATCTCCATTCCAGATCAAGAATTGAGTCCTTGGGGATCGATTCCTTGAAGAATTCTGCTCATTTGTGCCGGAACAGGGATTGCTTGAGAGTTTCGGCAGTTCCTCAGTCCGATCATTGGTTTCTCTTCCACAATCCATTTCCAAGCTTCCGAACCATTTGTAGGGGTTCTCAAGTGGTCTCAGAAACTTCCCAAATCATCATCGCAGCTCATTCAACTGAGAAAGAGTGAATCAGATCAAAACTTCTAGCAAGCGCAGATTTGAGGCAGAATCAACTTCAGAAATGGATTTCCACTGATTTGCTGAGCCTAGGGGTTCGAAGCCGGCTCTTGATTGACAACCAAGAAGTTCCTGAGCTGAAGAAGGGGTTGAGGAGTAGTTTAGCTAGTTAATTTCATTGTTTTAGCTATAGATTTCAGTTTTGTCGAACTCTGCCCTATTTTCTGCAATTTCCAGTTTTCAGCTGTTTTAGTTTGTAAGTTCTGAATTGTTTAGCTTAATTAGGATTTTAATCTTCGAGTTTAGTCAGTTAGGAACCTGTTTGGTGATAGTTGGAGTTAAATTTCAGTTGAATCATAGTGTTAAATCTTACGTGCCAATTTCCAGCTGTGTGCCATTTCATTTCTGAAATTTCCATTCAGTTTCTGAGTTTGTCTCAGATTCCTTGTTTTGTGAGTTGTTTCCGAGTTCTTAGTTGTCAATCTTTGCGTTAGCATTAGATAGATAGAGTGTTTAGTTTAAATAACACTTAATTGTAGATTTTCATAATCCAAAGTAGCTTGCGTGCCAACTTAATTTCTGAACTTTCTTTAGTGTCTGATTTGTATCAGAGTTTGGTTTTCTACATCATTCTTATTGTGTTAATTCCTGCCATCGAGTCCTATATATGTTTGCTTAGTTGACATAGACTTTGGTTTGGATTTTCGGCAATTCAGTCCATGTTTTCAGCTTGGCAAGCATCACATTTCTGAAAATCTGATTTCATTACTGCATTTCCTTTAATTCTGCACTCTTTTCTTTGCTTTAGTTTGTGTCTAAGTGAGCTGTTTCTTCATCCATTCCTGCCAAATACTTCAGTGATAGTTGCTTGTTAAATTGCATTCGGTCAGCTTGTCAAGTTTTTCATTGATACTTGTTCAATTTCTGAATTTTGCATGTGTTTCCTTGTGTCAAGCTAGTTTGTTTTTGAAAACTCCATAACTGCTTTTACTTCATTGCTTGGCATTTCTTTTGGTTTGTTGCAAACAGAAAACGATTTCCCATAAAAAATATGGTAAGTGTTTACTTAGGTTTCCACTAGTTGAATTCTTAGTGCCAATTTCTTGTTTAGTTTATTAAATCAAGGTTTTTATTTTTCTATTGCAATTTCACTTTTATTTACAACCAAAAACCAAATTATTCACTTGAAACCCAAAACCCATAAACGACACAAATACAAGTTCGAATCAAATTATATCAACTAGCCCCGAGAAAAAAAAATACGACCTGTGGCCCCTTTGCTACATTTTTATACTTTTGATTGTAAAAGGGTTTTCATTTATTCATTCACATTTAAATTTGAGACCCACATTCGTGACACATAGTTTGGGCTCGTCATCCCTCTTGTTCGCATATGAAGCACTTGTTTGTACCCTTGCGGCATTCTCCAGGATGCATGTTTCCACATGTTGCGCACGGGGTGTACTTGGGCTTCTTATTTGCTGGGCCGCCATTAGAATTGTTCCACTTTTTCTTATCATTGCGGTCCCCGTTCCAGCTAGTACCCGCATGCTGAGGCTTCTGACCTCCTGAGGGGGCTTGACTCTTGCTTTCAGTTGACGTCTTCCTTTGCTGATTTATGTTGTTCAGATAGTGCTTGGTGATCAAAGCACTGTTGAACAGTTCCTCGGCGGTCTGTTAACTCCGCCGGGCACGTTCACAGCTATCTCCGGTCGTAACATCTTCAGCATAAGGCGGACCTTTTCTTTCTCCGTGCCGACCAACTCAGGACATAGGCGAGCCAGTCGGTTGAATCTCTTGACGGCTTCGCTGACGGATAGGTCGCCTTGTCGGAATTCCATGAATTCATCATAATGCTTGTTGGTGACCCGCAGGTGGAAGAACTCCTTGAAGAATTCCGTCTCAAAGTCTGTCCACTTCATCCGGTTCACAGGTCTCTTAGCCTTGACCCTCTCCCACCACATTCTGGCATTGCCAGAGAGGCAGAATGACGCAGATTTTATCTTCTCATGCTCCAGCCAATCCAGCAGCTCCATAGCACTCTCCACGGTCTTAAACCAGCCTTGTGCATCCCATGGCTCGCAAGCACCCGAGAAGGATTCCGGCTTCAGCCTCTGCCACTGGATTAAATAAGCTTCCGGTCGTATTCCGGTGGCAGGGCCTGTTGGGGGTGCTGGCGTAGATGGGGTGCTGCAGGTATCACAGTCTGGTTGGGTGGTGGAGGGGTAGCATTTCCCTGCTGAGCCATCAGGGTGATGATGGTCTGCTGTTGTTCGGCGGTCTGTCGCTAGAGCTCTGCGACTATGTGCGTCAGGTCAGGCTGGGGTGCAGTTTCATTTGTTCTGGTACATCTCCTAGCCATGTTATCTTCACGAAATAATAAATAGGCTAGTATAAGGTTACGGTTATTTCTATTCATATATATGCATTTTAAATCATTGTCATCATAAGGCATGGTAAGCTATCTTCCTAGTTTTCTCCAAGGTAAAATCATGCTTCCATCATACATATCATGAATCATACTTGCATAATTAAGCTATCAACATAAACATGAAATAATGCAAGTATAAAATTTCTTACTTGGAAGCGGCAGGAGGCAAGCTTGATGTGTATGTAGTGAGATGGTAAACCGCTCTGATACCAAGCTGTAATGCCCGCCCCTTACTGTCAGGGTGGCACGTTACCATTGTCTTACTACTCGTACTTAATTTAACTTATAGCATATGATTCAGAACATTGCAGCGGAAATAACACATAAATATAATCATGTAACATCTAGTAGCATCCATGTCTTAAATAAACTTCAATAGAGATAACAAGTAACAAGTATAAGGTATAACACATGCTTTCTTATAAAAGTAAATGCTAAGCCTTAAAATGGATCGATCAGCCAAGTCCCTACCACACACATTAGCCCTTCTTGTAGCTTCCCTTTCTTTAATAATTTCTATGTTGATCTGCAACATAAGCAAACAACTATAAGTATGAAACTTAGTAAGCTCTTTCCTACTCACTAAATCGATACATCACATGCATTTGAGAGACATATAATATCTTATACATAGCATAAAAATACATAAGACATATAAACATATAAAGGCATATAAACACATGAACATATGCATTGCAAAAACATTTAGGATGCACTTTAGAAAACATAATAAATAATACTTTAACATAAGCATACATCATCTTTCTTGGGGTCCCCAACTTGTACCCATTATTTCCTTTGCGTACATACCCCTATGTAGGATGCGAGGTAGCTAATCCCGACCTACAGGGGTCTACATTCTAGGCTTACTATCTTTCAGCCTAGGGACAGCTTCGGTAGTCCAGAACCGTGGATCTTTTTCAAGATCCGGTACAAGCCATTATTTAAAGTAAAATACATACATGCATTCTTTCTTTTCTTTCTTTCTTTCATAAAGAATGTACTATGGACATTCAATCATTCATAGGTATAGACATACTTTTCCTGGCATAATCATTAACATAAATAGCATGACATTATAAGACTTTTCTTTAAACACATATAAGTGAACCAAACATCATGCTAGTCTTGCCAACACATCATTCATATACATACTTGTCTTAATCAAGGCAATACATTAGTTTTAGCTTTCCTATCCTACCTTAACACATGATGGCCAAAACATTATAGGAGAGGTTTTATAGCATAAAATTCATAAAACATTGAAATAAAGGTATACTTTTCATAAGGGGTCATTTACAAGTACAAGGATAGTCTAGACTTCATTACACATTAGTTTAGCTACATGATTTGTAATTGAACCTATTTTTAGCCCTCATTCTAGTAGTTGGCCGAAACTCACAGCTAGGTAAATATAGCATAAAAGTCATAAAATCATGGAAATAAAAGCATACTTTACATAAGGAGTCATGTACAAGTACAAGGGTAGTCAAAACTTCACTAACTATTGATTTAGATTCATGAATCGTAGTTTGAATCTATTTAAACCTACTTCTAAATACTGGCCGAAACTCACAGCATGGATGTCATGGCATAAAGATTCATGTAACATGGAAATAAAAATATATTTTTACATATGAGATCATTTGCAAGTACAAAAGTAGTCCAAATCTTCACTAAACCTTATTTTAGGTGCATGCTTGTAACTCTACTTAGGTTAACATGGTATGAGGGTACATGTAGCATTTTTCTAAGCATCACGACATAAAAATAAACATGAATTTAGGTTTGAAAGGCCTAGATCAGGGGCTACCCGAAAGGTACAACATGAAACAAACACATACATCACATGTATATCACTTGAAACATCTATAACTTCATGAGGTTGTATAAATCTGTTTTAAGGCCTAAATTAAGGCCCTTTGGCCGAATATTATAGAGGTCATTTAGCATAGATTCTACCAAATTTCTTGGCCAAAAAACATTACATAAGCTAGGGAATACATGCAAGAACAAAACCTTACTTCATGCACATGCAACAACTTACTTCCACCCCTTGGCCGAGAGGTATTTAACCCTCTACATCATGAAGGGTGTTCGAACATCATTCATTCATCACTCATCTACTATGAGAAAGTAGCAACAATCATGTAGAATCATTATCTAAATTTAAACATAACAAAGGTGAGAAAAACTTCCTTGGCCGAAAGTTCCTCATGGTCTTTTCTTTCATTTTTTTTTCTTTTCACACAACATCACAAGCACTTGTAGGGGATCATAAATACACATAATAAGCCATTATGTTGTAGGAGAGGGAGTCTTACCACTTGCTCTAAAATCCCAAAAGATGTCCTAAACTTTGGAGAAGAAAAAGGGGCTCTTAAACTTGGTGTTTCCTCTTGTTCTTCTCCTTTTCTTCTTCCGGTTTGTGGAGCTCGGTTTTGGGCTGCAAGGGGCTCTAGAATTTAGGTGAGGGAGAGGAGGAAGAGGAAAGGTTTGGTGGAAGAGAAATGGGAGTTTTCTTGGCCGAAATGCCTTAGGCATTTTTCCCTTTCCATGCTCTTTTATAGGGAGTGAAAAGGTAACCACCTTTCCAATGGTGCCTCTTCATTCTTTCATGTGTCTCTTCACTTATTTTCTACTCATCTACAATTACCCATCTCCTCCTAATAGCACTCCCCTGCTGGGTGAATTGGTTACTTATGTATTCTTAAGGCTTGGCTTTTCTTTGAGTTCCAAGGTTCAATCCTTGGCACCTCCTCTTCATTTTGCTTTCTCTTTTTATTTTTCTTCAAGCCCACATAACCAAAGCCCAACAAGAGAATGCTAATCATTTTATTCATACACATGCATATGCATAATATTATTCATTCATTCATGTTCATGATATTAAACATAATATTAATATAACACATAAACATGATTATCACACATTCACTTCATGTCAAAAAGGTGCCTAATATTTCTTTATTCACAATTTCCCCCACTAAATTCATAACTTTATTCATGGTCACTTGTTCAATCATTACAACTTTCGAGAGGGAAATTTGGGGCGTTACACTCCATGACCAAGATGACTTGATCACCGCAAGTCAAAGGAATATCGCACTTATGCTGCAGTAAGAACTTCACTAACATATCTATATGTAGACTACCATATGAAGTTTTACAGCCAGTCACTCCAATGAACTAGTTCCCTTAACTAGCATTCATGTTTATCTCTGGACATCTCAATGCCACCAGCCAGTGAGAATTAGCTGATTAGAGAATAACCCATGCTAGTCTCAACCGAATTGATAGTGTCCATATTTATCAATTCATCGACTTGGGACAATTTCAATACTTCACAATTACACATGTAGAGATAATCACTAGTTGTGAATTCATTACAAATTCTCTTATGCTGTGAATTGTATTGCGGACATTCAGTAAATGAGTTTAAGATCTCAATCAAATACACAAAATATGTATACTCAAATAGTGAATATTCATTTATTAAAATAAATGATTACAATCATAAGACGATTGCCTTAGGACACTTCTCTCATATCACTAACAAACTCCCACTTGACCTAATGCCAATCGCTACGGTACCCAATACCACAGGTTCTAACATAACCCTCAAACTTGCTTTGAGGCAAGGCCTTAGTTAAAAGATCCGCTAAATTCCTTTCAGTGAGAATTTTCTCAATTTGTATATCATTCCTACTCATAATCTCTCTGATCAGATGATAGCGGCGAAGCACATGTTTAGATCGCTGATGAGACCTTGGTTCCTTTGCTTGTGCAATAACTCCATTGTTGTCGCAGTAAACCGGTATTGCTTCATCAATGGTTGGAACCACACCAAGTTCTGAGACAAACTTCTTGATTCAGACTGCTTCCTTTGCTGCTTCCGAAGGTGCAATATATTCTGCTTCCGTGGTAGAATCCGCTACGGTGTCTTGCTTGGAACTATTCCAACTTATTGCGCTTCCATTCAAAATAAATACGTATCCGGACTAAGATTTAGAGTCATCCTTATCTGTCTGGAAACTGACATCTGTATACCCACGTATTATCATATCACCTTCGCTATATAATAGGAACACATCCTTAGTGTTTCTTAAGTACATGAGGATTGTCTTGACAGCCGCCCAATGATCCATTCCTGGATCAGACTGGTATCTGCTTGTGATGCTCAGAGCATACGATACATCAGGCCTAGTACATAACATAGCATACATGATAGATCCTATCGCAGATGCATAAGGAATCTTATTCATGCAAATCCTCTCATCTTCTGTGCGCGGACACATAAACTTCGAAAGGTTGATCCCATGCCTGATGGGAAGGTAACCTTTCTTGGATTCCGACATGCTAAACCTTTCTAGCACTCGGTCTATATATGTAGACTGCGAAAGACCAAGCAACCATTTTGATCTATCTCTATAGATTCTAATCCCAAGGATATAGGTTGCTTCTCCCAGGTCTTTCATGGAGAAAGTTTTGGACATCCAAATTTTAACTAACTGTAAGACTGATATATCGTTTCCTATAAGTAATATGTCATCGACATATAACACTAGGAATACGACTGCACTCCCACTAACCTTCTTGTACACACAAGGTTCGTCAGGATTTTGTGAGAAATCAAACTCTTTGATTGTCTCATCAAAATGGATGTTCCAGCTCCTGGATACTTGCTTTAGTCCATATATGGATCGTCGACGCTTGCATACTTTGGTTTTATTAACCGATGTGAAACCTTCAGGTTGTATCATGTATACATCCTCAAGCAGGTTTCCATTAAGGAAAGCTGTTTTTCATATCCATTTGCCATATCTCATAATCATAATGAGCTGCTATGGCCAGGAGCATCCGAATGGATTTAAGCATAGCTACTGGCGAATAGGTTTCGTTATAATCAATTCCTTGTTTTTGACGATATCTTTTTGCCACTAATCTAGCCTTAAAGGTAACAACATTACCTTCCATGTCGGTTTTCTTCTTGAAAACCCACTTGCACCCTATGGGCTTAATCCCTTCAGGTGGGTTAACCAAGTCCCATACTTGATTTTTGTACATGGAATCCATTTCCGACTTCATGGCTTCAAGCCATTTATCCCTTTCTGAATTTTCCAGAACATCTTCATAACTGATAGGTTCGTCATCGTTAATGAGTAACATGTCATTTGATTCACTTATGAGAAATCCGTATCTCTCTGGAATATTACGTGTCCTATCAGACCTACGAAGAAGTGGTGTTGTTTTAGATTCAACTGATAGCTCATCATTATAAGTTATTGGTTGTGGGTCAAGACTAGGTGTCTCTGTAATGTCTATTGGAGTTTCTTGAACTTCTTCAAGTTCAATGCTACTCCCACTGTTTTCTTGTAAAAGAAATTCTTTTTCTAGAAATACAGCATGCCTTGAAACAAACACCTTTTGTTCCAAGGGATGATAGAATTAGTAACCTTTTGTTTCCTTAGGGTATCTAATAAATAGGCATTTATCAGACTTAGCATCCAATTTGTCTGATACAGTCCACTTTACATAAGCAGGACAACCCCATATCTTTAGGTGAGATAAATGAGGTTTCTTACTATTCCACTTCTCATATGGAGTAGTAGAGACTACCTTGGTCGGAACTCCGTTTAGTAAGTAAACAGCTGTCTTAAGCGCATAGCCCCAAAAGGATTTTAGAAGAGTTGCATGATTCATCATAGATCTAACCATGTCCATCAAGGTTCGGTTACGCCTCTCAGATACACCATTATGCTGTGGTGTATATGACGGAGTCCATTGAGACAATATCCCATTGTCCCTAAGATAATCTTGAAACTCTTGACTTAAGTATTCACCACCCCGATCGGATCGAAGTATCTTAATACTTTTGCCAAGCTGTTTCTCTACTTCACCTTTGAACTCTTTGAGTTTCTCAAAAGCTTCAGATTTGTGTTTCATTAAGAACACATACCCGAATCGTGAGTGATCATCGATAAAGGTAATGAAGTAGCTATAGCCTCCTTGTGCAAGAGTTGACATTGGTCCACATACATCAGTATGTATTAGACCAAGCAATTCTCCCACTGGTTTACCTTTTCCGTAAAAGGGTAATTTGGTCATCTTGCCTTTTAAGCATGATTCACATGTATCAAATGAACCGGGTTCAAATGATTCCAGAATTCCATATCGGTGTAATTTGGTCATGCGTTTCTTACTTACATGGCCAAGACGACAATGCCACGTATAGGAGTCTATTTGATTATCTATTCAAGCACGTTTGTTGCTAACTTCGATATTGAAAACGTCACCAGATAAATCTAACGTGTAGATCCCATTGCATAAAGTTCCGGTCCCATAAAGAACACCATTTAATGTTATGTAACAACAATTGTTACTAAAGATTAAATGATAACCCTTTTCATTCAACCATGAAATAGATACAATGTTCTTTATTAATGAAGGAATAAAATAACAATTATCCAATTCTAAGACAAGTCCAGTAGGGAGCTTTAGCAAATATGTTCCGATGGTAACAGCAGCAATCTTTGCTCCATTTCCAACTCGCAAATTTGTTTCTCCCTTGACAAGTCTTCTTCTATTCCTTAGCCCTTGTATGTCATTACATATATGTGAGCTACACCCAGTATCAAGTACCCAGGTGTACGAGGAAATAGAGTGACATTCAATAACGAAGATACCTGAAGAGGATGGGGCATTGGATGCCTTCTTCTTCAAGGACTCAAGATAAACCTTGCAGTTTCTTCGCCAGTGGCCCTCCTTGCCGCAGTGATGGCAAGTGCCTTTTGGTGTCTTTTCAATCTTTTTGGCCTTTTTTTTCCTTCCCTTATTTTGTTCTTTGGGCTTCCTCTTAGAGCCTTTCTTTGAGGAACCAACTAACAGTACCGTCTTCTAATCCTGCTTTACAGAAGGCTCTACAGTCTTCAGCAGGTTAAGCAACTCAGGAATGATAGTCTCCAGTTTATTCATCCGATAGTTCATCACATGTAACGCCCGCTTTTTTTTCTTGTAAAGCAGCGTTACGTTAACATACATAGGGGCATGTGAACATCATAAGGCAGCGGAATAATTTAAACTTACATATACATGCACCTAACTAGCCTTTCTAACATAGTAACATGGAACTTGGCATATTAACATATACTTGACATCATACTTAACATGGAAACATCATACTTAACATCATGTCATAAGATCACATAAGTAGCAAGTGTAAGCACATAAGTAGCGAGTGTAAATTATTGTTCTTGACAACACCATCCTAGGTTTAGCATAAGACTTATAGGTATATCTTCCATTGGCCAAGTCACTACCACACACACACGTTCTTGCCCCTCCTACTGCTTCCTTATTGTCCTCTTGCTTGATCTGTGGTATGAGGAAAATAAGACTATAAGCACATAGGCTTAGTAAGACCCTTTCCTACTCACTAAAACCATTCATCACATAAACATATGCATACGAAACATTAACATAACTTGGTGCTTAACACAAATCGTGAGCATATAAAATTACTCAGCATGACATAGTTCCTAGCATAGAACATGAGCATAAATATAAACATAAAACATACTTAGCATGACTTGATACATGGCATAGAGATAAACATAGAACATAAGCATAGGACATTTTCTAACATGGCATAGTTCTTTAACATAAATCATAAGCAGAAACTTTTCCTATCATGACATATTCTTCACCTGAACATAAACATAGAACATTTTCCTATCATGGCATAATTCTCAACATAGAACATAACATAAACATTTTCTATCATGGCATAATTCTTAACATAAAACATAACATAAACATTTTCTATCATGGCATAATTCTTAACCTAAAACATAACATAAACATTTTCTATCATGGCATAATGCATAACATGAATGAATGCATGAGTTAAATGCATATACATAAGGATGCTTAATTTTTTAAAATCATACTTTTAAATACTTAAACATAATCATAACATCATTGGGGTCCCCGGCTTGTACTACATACATACATCATATGTGCGCATCCCTAAGTAAATACGAGGTAGCTAGTCTCGACCTACTAGGGTAAGGACAGCTACGGTAGTTCCAGAACCGGGGTGTTCTTAAGGTGCCCATCCCTGTTGGACAACTTCGGTAGTCCCAGAACCGTGGACAGCATAGTCGGTAGTCCAGAACCGGGGCGTTCTTAAGGTGCCCATCCCTTGGACCCATACTTCGGTCTGGTACAAGCCCATTCATAAAGTAAAATAACTTCACATGCTTCATCATTCATGGGACATTCATAGCATACTTGAGCATAACATAACCTTGTTACATGAAGCATGACATAAAGCATACTTGACCTTTCACCGTTCTTACTTAATGCATAGCATCATTATGTCTTAAAGGCATAAGCATTATCTTTATTCATAAAACATGGTATGCTTACATAAAACATCATTCTTGTTCATAGTACTTGCATGATCATGGTACATAGAGTAAGCATTGCATTGTATTCATAGAACATGACATGTTTACATAAACCATCATCCTAATTCATAGAGCTAGCATGATCATGATATATAAGGTAAGCATTGCATTATATTCATAAGCATAGTATCTATCGCAAGCATACATGGATATGACTCCTATAAACATGCTATGTGCTATCTAAGTGCATGGCATAGAACATAAAACATTCATGAACGAACCCTACTGAGCATGGCATCTAACATAACATACCAATCACATAAGGTTAGGGTTATGGGTAACATAATTTCTACTACATGTTTGAACCTATATATACACATCATATTATGTCATAAACCATCATTCTTGGAACCCTAACTCCACCTAACCCCAATCAAGAAAAATCCACACCCAGGGGTGGGAAGACCTAGTATGAGTAACGGCACGGTCGATGGTCGACGGTATGACGGTCGTGAGGACCGGTAAATGGGCCCATAAATGGCCCGGTAGACGGGCCGGGTCGTTACAATAAAAAGGCACCTTTTTATTGTAACGACCCGACCCGTCTACCGGCCCATTTACCGGCCCATTTACCGGTCCTCACGACCGTCGTACCGTCGTACCATCGACCATCGACCGTGTCGTTACTCATACTAGGTCTTCCCACTGCTGGGTGTGGATTTTTGCCTTCCCAGGATTCGAACCCTAGACCCAGGCTTAAATCTAGTTCTTTGTGAATCCTGAATACCAAGCTCAATTGGTATTCAGGATTCACAAAGAACTAGATTTAAGCCTGGGTCTAGGGTTCGAATCCTGGCAAGGCAAAAATCCACACCCAGGGGTGGAAAGACCTAGTATGAGTAACGGCACGGTCGATGGTCGACGGTACGATGGTACAACGGTCGTGAGGACTGGTAAATGGGCCGGTAGACGGGCCGGGTCGTTACATCACAAACTGTGAGTAACTCTTGGGCAAACAATGCAGAATTAAGTCAATACTTAGTTCGTGATCCATTGCAAATCCGAGTGTGCCTAGTCGCTCAATGTACCCCAACATCTTCAACACAAACTGTGAGACAGAAGTGCCTCCTGCATCTTAGAGGTGAAGAGGAGTTTGGAGACCTCAAATCTTTCGGATCTCGCTTGGTCGTCAAACAGCTCATGAACATGGAAGGCGATGGTATGAGCATCCATATGCTCATGCTGCTTTTGTAGCTCAGGTACCATAGCGTCCAGCATGATGCAACTCGCAAGTTCAGAATCGGCCACATGTTTCTGATAGGCCACTAACTGGTCTGGAGTTGCATCTTCAGGAGGATGGTTGGGAAGTTATTCTTCAAGGACATAAGCAAGCTTTTCTGTCTTGAGGACTATCCTCAGGTTTCGAAGCCAGTTCATGAAGTTTGGCTCGGTCAGCTTATTGGTGTCCAAAATGGAATGCAAATTCAGAGAAGACATGATCAGGTGATTATCCTAGAAATACAAATTGAGATTATGTGATGAGAATGATAAAGAATGTATCAATATACATTAATTATATCCTATTTATTTTTCGAATTGAATAACTCTTTTTATCATTTCGGGAGACTGTAGGAACATATCCAAATAGGTTGATATCCAACCATAGATAAGAACAACCATGGCTAGAGTCCATCAAGTTAGTCTTAGCTATGAAGGTAGGTAATTATACCAATTACATATTATATATATGTAACTATCACATTATGCTATCAACTAATTGAATGTTTGTATAAATCATTGGGTTGTTAACTCATTAACAAGTATGCAACAATATACATAGCACCCAACTGCACCTCTCTTTACATCGACCTTGGCTGTGGCATAACAAATCGATGCTCTAAGCTTAAGGCTGACCCATTAATCAAGAAATAGTTTTAATATGGTTGGAGCTCATTCAACCGTTTAGTCAAGCTTGGATGTGTCCAACAACCAAAACTAAGGATTGACCTCTGACTCCAACTATATTAATCATAAACTAATTTCATGGTTTGAACATGTTGAGGTTCAAGCCGGGCATGGATGTGTCCATCAACCCAAACGAGAAACAAAACTCCGGTTCAAACCATATTAATGGAAGGTGTTGGCCTTAATATTTTGTAAGCGGTTTTGGGTCTCATCCTTTTTCTTTTATGCACATTCATGACATATAATTATGTTATGTTCTAACGATTTCCTTAATAAAGTATGTATGTGACTTAATTTATCAAGTCTCATTAATTGAATTAGGAACCGGATTTTCTAATTCAAATTTCATTCTTTATTCAAGGAATTATTTTGGGAAATAATTTCCTGAATTATCATAATCAATTTCGGAAATAATATGTTTAAGACTTTGATTTCTCTAAATCAAATCTTATTAAATTAAGAGACAGATTCCCTTAATTCAACCACATATTATTTTCATGAAAATCTTATTTAAGGAAATATACTCTAGAGGAAACAATTTTCTTAATTAATTTTGGAGACAATAATATGTAAGAGCATCACCTTATAAATCAAATAAGGAAATTATCGTTTGAGAATCACCTCAAAAATTTCCAAGATTTGATCACATATTTTATTTATGAAAAATTAATATCAATAACTTAATTTGGATGGCTCCTCGAGGCTCAATCCAAATTAAACATTTGACAATTTAAATTCAATTTAAAAAATTTAATTATAACAACTAACTTTAAATTGGACGGCTCCCCGAGGCTCAATCTAAAATAAAGAATTTTGTAAATAATTTAATTTTCAATTATAAATTTAAATGCCAATTAATATTCCCATAATTTGTCTAGACTTTCTTGAAAAAAAGTGCCCAAAATTGTGAGCATTCCATAAATGGAAAGTTTCCAAAATAAAATATTTTCAGACTAATTGTAAGTTTCTGGTACAAAGAAAAACTTACGTTTTTCCAAAATAGGAAATTTCCAAAATTGAAAAGTTTCCAAATATGGAAAGTTTTCACAATTATCATAAAATTTCAGAAACAAAGATATTACAAAAGAATATGAAATTTCATGAGGATTTCCAAACTTTGAAATTCCTAAATCGAAAATTTACCATAATTGGAAAGTTTCCATAATTGAAAATTTTCCAAAATTGAGATTATGATAAAGCTTTCCGCAAAACAATTATATGATTATGTCGAACACAAACCTCGGCTCTGATACCACTATTGGGACCGGGTGCATGTTGACATGGATGCGGGTTCGTAATTTTAAAATTAATTACGTGCAGCGGAAGGTTTAACATAAATAATTTCTCTAAATCATTTAACCACACATCTAAGCATGCAATTTTATCTTGTGTAGACATGATCATATATTTGAAATTTTGTAGAAACATAAACTAATTTATGTATTACCTCACGTAACTCGAAGGAAGGGACGAGATCCAACCGTAAGCGTCCCTTGGAAGCTCCGCCTCTATTCGCGTCCACGCCGAGTATCTTTGGGATGACTTCGTAAAGCCACGAGTTTCGTGTTCTCGAGAACTACTAGATTCTCCGAGAACGCGACAAGAAAAAGCGAGAGAGAAGTTGGAAGACTAACCACAAAAGGATGGCTGGCTAGTGCTCCTTCATGGGGCTGGTTGGCGCACGGCAAGAAGAGGAGAAGAGAAGGAGAGAAAGAGAGGGAGAGAGCCTATGCCTTCATCTCTATGATCATCACCCAAGCCTTGCCTTGGGTCCTTTATATAGTGGCCTCTCAACCATCAAGCCTCTCAAATATGGAATAACTTATTCCATCATGCCAAGTTTGATTTTATATCATGGTTAAAATCATATTTTAATTCATGATAAAAAATCAATCAAGTCTCTTCTCTCTTATGGAATAAATTTCCTTATCATGGTAAATCAATCCATGATTGATTTTATAAAATAAACCAATCTATGGTTCATTTTAATTTCCATGAAAAATAAACAAAACCATGGTTTATTATATAAAAAATTTATATCATCCATAATTTTATAAAACAAACCACACTTGGTTTATTTTATAAATTGAATCAAAAACTTGGTTCTCTCCCTTTGTTGTGGCTGGCCAAGCAAAGAGGATGGAGGCCCTCTTTGGCCGTCCCATCCAAGCCAAGCCCCAAAGAATTAAATTTATTTAATTCATCTATTAAGTCTTCAACAGACTTAGTCATTTTACGCTTCCGATGCGTCTCTGAAAAATTCAGATTCGACATATCGTTTGGCTCAACCAAACTTAATCTCTCTTGATTGGAAAATCTAATTTTCAACTCGTTTTTAATCTCTCGGATTACTCATAGTGCGTGTGACTAAATAGGCTTTCGATTTATGTTGGCCGTCTATAATTAATCAATTATAGAACGATCATGAGTGACACCTAGTAGTACATCATGATCCCCAATTAATCGAAAGATCAACGGTTGACCTCAGAAACAATTCTGAAACCCTTCAGCAGCTATAATGAATCATGCCCCATTCCCTTCACCATCTTATACCCACTTGGTTCAGGACATGGTCTATGTGTGTCAGTCCCCACTAGGCTGACTACGTCACACCTAGCCCAAGTAACGTTTTCTCGTCCTACGGATTCTAATTACTCTCATGTATTTAAGTGATTCATACTCTGAACATGTCATGCTCTGGCTAGAGGCTTCGAGTAATAATCCGACGATAGGCCTCGGGTATACATCTCCTCGCAAGGAGTGGTGAATCCTTTGTAGGCTGTTCAATCATCTTCGGGCACTTCGGCTTATACCCAATCATCCTGGGTCCACACCTCCTTGGAGATGCTTGCATAAGATGTCAAAGTATAAGTCTCCATGACCAAGATGACTTGAACACTGCAAGTCAAAGGAACATCGCACTTAAGCTGCAGTAAGAACTTCACTGACATATCTATATGTAGACTATCATATGAAGTTTTTCATCAAGTCACTCCAATGAACTAGTTCCCTTAACTAGCATTCATGTTTATCTCCGGACATGTCAATGTCACCAGCCAGTGAGAATCAGCTGATTAGAGAATAACCCATGCTAGTCTCAACAAAATTGATAGTGTTCATATTTATCAATTCATCGACTAGGGACAATTTCAATACTTTACAATTACACATGTAAAGATAATCACTAGTTGTGAATTCATCACAAATTTTCTCATGCTGTGAATTGTATTGCGGACATTCAGTAAATGAGTTTAAGATCTCAATCAAATACACAAAATATGTATACTTAAATAGTGAATATTCATTTATTAAAATAAATGATTACAATCATAAGGCGATTGCCTTAGGACACTTCTCTCATATCACTAACATCGCCTACATCTCTGTGGGCCTCGGCCTGGTACATGCCACTTAATAAATGTAATATACTTAAAACTTGTAAGCTTGTACTTATAATGCTTACATTTTGCATATTCTTTGCACTTAAAAAGTATTGTTCCCAAAACTTATTTTGGGACACATCAAGACCTTGGTCTTGTATTTATATCAATGCACCTTGCGTGCCATAGTCTCGGAACTCGTTCTAGGACTTAGTAAGACCTCGGTCTTACTCTGTACTTTCATCGAGCACCTTGCGTGCCCTAATCCCAAAACTCATTTTGGGCTAATCAAGACTTTCTATACTCAGATCACACACACAAAAGACTTAGAATAAAGTTCTACGAAAAACATACGAAGAACAACTTTTATTGCAGGTGAGTGATTTACTTAACTTGTTACATACTAACTTAGTATACTAAGTGCTAGGTCTAGTGTGGAAGCTTCCTTCGGGATTAACCGTCATCCATGTCCTTCGAATGGTCGCCAATACTTAGGCACAAAGAAGAAAAGAGAAACCCTAGGTTCTCTTACTCAAGAGGAAAAAGAAGAAGTGAGGAAACCTTTTGTTTCCTCTTCTTTCTATTCCTTTATATACTAAGTGGAAGTTGAAGCAACTTCCATGAAGAGGTGCTTAGGTGCTTACTTGAACATATCTTAAATTGTTTCCATATCCCAATGTGATGCTTTAACACCACTTAATGGAAACTTAAACTAATACTAAACTAAGGGTCCTTGGTTCGAGCCTCAACTCCGTCCCTTTTTTACTCCACAAAAGAAATTTTTAATTTTTTTTTATTTTGGAAAAATTCTGGAAAATTTCCGGGCATTACAATCCTCTCTACCTTATAAAAAGTTTGTCCTCAAACTTAGAATAGCTCCGGATACTTTTGCCTCATGCTATCTTCTGTTTCCCAAGTTGCCTTCTCAAACTTCTGGTTTAGCCATAGAACCTTCACTAGGGATACCTCTTTGTTCCTCAGTTTCTTGACTGCCCGATCTATTATCTAAATAGGTCAACTTTCTTAACTGAGATCTTCTTGAACTTGTGCTGTCTGTGGCTCAATCACTTGGTTGGCATCGGGAATATGTTTCTTCAACATTGAGACATGAAACACATTATGAATAGCTGACATCTCTGGAGATAGCTCTAACTCGTAAGCTACTTTGTCAACTCTTTTGTTTACTAGGTAGGGTCCTATGTAACGAGGACTTAGCTTGCCCTTTTTGCCGAATCTCATTACGCCTTTCATGGAAGCTACTTTGAGGAAAACTATATCCCCAACCTTGAACTCTAGTGGTCTACGCCACACATCGGCATAACTTTTCTGCCTACTCTGAGCAGTTTCTATTCTTTAGCAGATGCTCTTTATAGCTTCTATGGTATCCTTAATAAGGTCAATTTGATATCCCATTTCTTTCTTTTCACTACTTTCATACCAACAGATAGGAGATCTGTACCTTCTACCATAAAGAGCTTCATAATGTGTCATACCAATAGTAGCTTGGTAGCTGTTATTGCAGGCAAACTCAGCTAAACATAAATACTTGCACCAACTGCCCTTGAAATCTAATGCACAAGCTCAGAGCATATCTTCTAAAACTTGATTTACTCTTTCTATCTGCCAATCAGTTTGAGGATGGAAAGCTATGCTAAATCTCAGTTTGGTGCCAAGTGTTGTCTGTACACACTCCCAAAAGTGCGAAGAGAAACACCCATCTCTATCGGATATAATGGTCTTCGGAACTCCGTGTAGTCGGATCACTTCCTCTACATATAACTGCGCTAGTCTTTCTATTGAGTAAGACATTTTAATTGCCAAGAAGTGTGCAGACTTGGCCAATCTGTCTACAATTACCCAGATAGCATCATAGCCATTTGTTGTCTATGGCAGGCCAACAATGAAGTCCATGACTATATCTTCCCATTTCCACTCAGGAATCGGTATGGGTTGTAGGACTCCTTCTGGCCTCTGGTGTTTTGCTTTAACTCTTTGACATGTCAAGCAGGTACTGATATATTTAGCTACATATCTTTTCATTCCAGGCCACCAAAATCTTCTTTTTAAATCCTGGTATATTTTGGTAGAACCAGAGTGCATAGAGTAGGGAGTTTTATGGGTTTCTTCAAGAATTTTCTTTCTCAACTCTTCATTATTGGGGACACATATATGGTCACCATAATAGAGTATCCCATTATTAGATACTCTAAATTCTTTACTTTCTCATTCGTGCATCTCTTGCTTGATCTTTTGAATATCAGAATCTTGATCTTGCTTTTTCTGTATATCCTCAAGCAGAGTTGACTCTAGTGTCAATACTGAGAGTTGTCCATATATAATCTCAACTCTATAATCTACTATCTCTTTCTGCAGTGTTGGTGACAGTGATGACAGGGACATCAAATTTGCGCAAGTCTTTCTACTTAACGCATCACCACTTTATTCGCTTTACCAGGGTGGTAGAGTATTTCACAGTCATAATCTTTGACTAACTCCAACCACCTTCGCCGTCTCATATTTAGGTCATTCTGAGTGAAGAAATATCTCATACTGTGGTGATCTGTATAAATCTTGCACTGGACTCCGTACAGATAATGTAACGCCTGCCCCTTACGTGAGCGATGCGTTCCTTTTTTTTTCTTTCTTTCATACATTATTACATATGAAGCGTAAATATAGCAGCAGAAATAATACTAAATCATGAACATATGCAATTGGATAAATTTCTTTCTAACTAAACTACTTTAAGCATGTGAATCATAGCATAGCATATCTATCAAGAGAGTATATAGTTCTACATTAAGCATGAATATCATAAAAAACTTCAACTCCAACAAGTAGTAAGCGTAAACATAAAAACTAACACATGCATTTATAAGTAGCAACATTAAGTCCATGAGAAATAAGTCCATAAGTAAGAGTAAAGACAACAGTAGGATCGTTCTGCCAAGTCACAGCCACACACACACATGCACTCCTGCTGCTTCCCCTTTAGTTTGATCTGCAACATAAGAAGGTAGACTATAAGCATAAAATGCTTAGTAAGCTCCTTGCTTACTCACAAAATTTGTACATCACATATAGGTAGAAATCTACATCATTTGACATTAACATATAACATGAATAAATACTTAAAGCATCTAAAGCTCATAAGCATAAACACTTAACATTTGCATAATCATTAAAACATAATCATGTGCATAAACATTAGGCATAGTATATGCAATATCCTTAAACATAAACATGTGTGTAAGCATTAAACATAGCATATGTAACATCATTAAACATAACATGTGCATAAACATTAAACATAGCATATGCAATATCATTAAACATAAACATGTGCATAAACATTAAACATAGCATATGTAATATCATTAAACATAAACAAGTGCATAAACATTAAACATAGCATATGCAATATCATTAAACATAAACATGTGCATAAACATTAAACATAGCATATGCGGTATCATTAAACATAAACAAATGCATAACATTAAACATAGCATATGCAATATCATTAAACATAAACATGTGCATAAATATTAAGGATGCTCTTTGAAAAATATATATAATATAATACTTGAACATTAACATATCATCATCATTGGGATCCCTGGCTTGTACCCATTCATCATTTGTGCGCATCCCTTAGTAGAGTACGAGGTAGCTAATCCCGACCTACTAAGGTACTAGGCAACCTCTAGCCTAGGGACAGCTTCGGTAGTCTAGAACCGGGGCCTTGCTTAGGAGCCCACCCTTTGGACCTTTTTCAAGATCCGGTACAAGCCAATGCATAAAGTAAAATAGCATACATGATTTCTTTTCTTTCCATAGCAATTTCTCTTTAGCATAGAGTTCATCATTTCTTTTCTTTTCTTAGAAATTGCTCTTTAGACATTCTTTTATTCATAATGTCATACATGTCATAGGCATACATTCAAAGCATAAATATCATCATATCTTTCAAGCATGAACATGGCATGGAGAAAACATAATTTTATGGTAATAAAATTCATAACATGCCACTTATCATTCATGATTCATAAAACACATAATGTTCAATTTAAAACTAAGGATAATACGCCTAGGGAACTTGTTCCATTTTTCTTTTCATCTATCATGGCATAATGAAACATGGATACCTTTAATTCAACCTTAATTCAACATATACTCTATTGGTCAAAACATTTAGATAGGGTTATCATGGTATAAAAACACAACCCAACATCACACAACTCATACAACATGCATACATTGAATATCCTAGTACCAAGAGACATCATCAAGTGAGGTAGTGACCTTAACCCATCCTAAAACCCAATTTAAGGTACTGATCATAAACTTCTAAGGTTCATACCAACATGAAAATGACAAAGAAACAAGAGTAATTGATTCATACAACATGCACATAATACATATTCTAACACTAGGAAGTATTAGCATGGAACATGACATCTTTAACTCTCTTTTTTTTCCTTTATCTATCATGGAATAATAAAACATGGATACCCTTAATTTAACCAAAATTTAACATATACTCTACTGATCAAATCATTTAGATAGGGTTAACATGACATAAAAATACAACACAACATCTTACAACTCATACAACATGCATACATTGAATATCCTATTACCAAGAGACATTATCAAGTGAAGTAGTGACCTTAACTCATCCTAAAAACTAATTTAAGAAACTGATCAGAAACTCCTAAGGTTCATATCAACATGAAAATGACAAAAACAAAAGCAATTGGTTCATACCACATATATATAATACATATCCTAACACTAGGAAGCATTAGCAAGTAACATGACATCTTTAACTCTTCTTTTTCTTTCTTTTAGCCCTTATTTAGGGTATTAACCCAACATGTTTAGAGGGGAAATATGACGTAAAAATATATATAAAACCCTCAAACAAACATTAACAAGGAATTAAAATATTAGCTAGTCAAAAAGAACCCAAACATCTTCTTATGGCCAAAAAGTCCACTACTAGAAAAAATGCATTCAACAACAGTGAATCACTGTTGTCGTATGCCAAATACCACTGTTGTTAATTGCCATGTTGTTAAAGGGGGGGTCTACGACAACAGTGAATTACTGTTGTCGTTTGGTCTACGACAACAATTTGACAACAGTTTTCCACCTTTGTCGTATATCACATTCGACAACATTTTGACAACAGTTTTTCACTGTTATCTTTTATTATATTTGACAACAATTTTATAACCGTTGTCGTATATCAATAACAACAGTTTATCACTGTTGTCGTTTAGGGTTTTCACTGTTGTCGTTTAGATGAGTTTTAACAACGGTGTTTAACTGTTGTCGTATACCGAATTCACCGTTGTCTTCTATTATATTCGATAACAGTTTTACCTATATAGCACTATTGTCATTTATCTACAACAACAGTTTAGCTTTAAAAAAACCTGTTGTGCGTTTGTACTCTTCCACAATAGTTTCATATCAATTTGACAACAAAGATATTTCCATTATATTTTCAATTAAAAGGCAATAATTTAACCTCGAAACAAAAACTATATATATCAAACATCATCAACATATTTACAATAAAGATCCACCACAACCTTTCTACAGACGAAACCACAAAAGTATCTTCTGTCCAAAAACCTTTCTACAGACGAAACCACTAAAGTATCTTCTGACCCAAATTACAAGAGTTCAAATTATATATAATTCTGACCCAATTAAACTTACAATGAAGTTCAAATCACAAAAATTAATGGTCTTCGAACATGATCACGAACAAGTCCCTGCAGCTGGAAAAAAGAGAACAAACACTCTAATTAGTTATTCTATTAAATGCATATGCCCAATAAAAAATGATCCATGAAGATATGTATCAACAAACAACAAAAATAACAAACTAACAAACAAACAAACAAAAAAGATATGCATGTATCAGCACTTGCAATTATAAGGAAACTGCTAGCTTGGCTTATCTAGACATTTACAGCCTTGCAACCACTTTTCAAGGAAAATACTCAGACGACCATATTAAATATCTGACACATGTTCTTGATTGATTGTTTGTGATTCAGAATCATATTCTGAATCACAAACTGTGTCTGTTTAGGCAAATAAAAAAAATATATTGAAGAATTGCATCCAATCAGGGATGTTAGGCAGAACTACTGAAGCTCCAAAATATATTGAAAAAAATATATTGAAGGAATTTCTATTGGATGAATGTGTTTATATTTATGTTAATTTCATACGATCATACAATTAGTCATGCCAAATTCAGTCTGTCCACTACTATTTCGAGTAATATGATATTTGAGTTGAATCGTATCTAGTAGTAAATGCATCTTGTTGAAAAGTTTAATTCCTAGTGATGAGTTCAGTGATCTGTAGTGGTGATTAGTTTATCCTCCTTAAATGAGAACACTTGAATGGCTAGACTGCAAATTCAAGTAGAGATGCAAGAAAGCAACTAAATATCAAGTTTCTGCAGGTTTTAGACCACAACATTAAATGGAATTTGGCCAAACTAGTACGACTCTATTGTTCAACGAATCTACTTGAACATCTAAGTAACTTTCATGTCCACTAAACTAATTGTTCTCCAACGTATAAAAAATAATCTCAGGTTACAACATCTCTAAAAAAAAATATTGTTGATGTATATTGTTTGATTCAGGGGAATATCACCCGAAAGCTTAGTAACTAACATTTACCATGAAAAGTTTAAACCTTAGTAACTAACATTTACATACCTATTATCAAATATAATCCTGTATACAATCAGCTATCGCGGAGCGCACTTCATCAATTTCATCTTGGGAGTACTCTGCTTTTGCAAACTATGAACAAAAACACATTATATGATTGTACAGAATAAAACATAACAACTTGAAAAAATTTATAACTAGATAACTTTAAATATTTGATAAAATAAAGAAATTATTACTATCGTTCGGAATGCATCCCCCTCGATTGATGTAACTTCTTCAGTAATTTGCTTCATAAATCTCATCACATAATATCCACATTGTTTGGCATCCAGTTGCCTAGGAACCTAAGGCAAAGATAATTCATATTTTTAATGCTTAAAATACCAATATTATACAAAATAAAAAATTTTGATTTAAATAGAAGTACAAATACTTTAATCACTTCCCACTGTACTTGTTTTCTTCCTTTTCGTCCTTGGAACGAATTAAACAATTTTATTGCTTAACACTGTGCTTCTCCAATAACTTCACTTGCACATGAAAATTATGGAAATCCCACATCAGTAGTGCATCATATTTCATGAAACTGCACAACAAAAATTACTATATATTTTACTTCCTCCATATAACTTAACAATAAATAGAATGCTTGGAATACAAAAACAAATTCAGTAATGATAGAGAATCTTTTATCTTAGAATCTTTTGATAGCAAGCTACATAGTAGTCAAGTGGTCTAAATACACCATGCATTCACTATATACAAGTTCTAGCAAATTGCCACGGGAAGGAATACATGTATTGCATCAGTCACTAGATATAAATATGATGCCTCATAAAGAGCATTTTAAAACAGCATGGGAAAATCAATCAAAGCTAATGGAAGCATAGAGCACTGTATGTGAAAACAGCAATAAGTAGGAGACAACTCTGCAGGAAGCTTACGTCCATGGCATTGTGAAGAAGATGTGGAGAGGCACACCAAGAGCTTCAGCAACATGCAAATGTCCTGTAGGAATCAATTATATCAGAAGAGACAAAAAAAAATTGAGCAGTTTTTTTCTATTGAGATCTATATAAATCAAACAAATTTAAATATTATGCACTGCTGAGTTAAAAACCCATAGCCTCACTTTAACCACAATGTATGATAGAGACTCTAACACTACCGTTGCCTACGTTCAACGGCATTGCAACGATATAAAGCATAAGTTTAGAATCAACCAAAAGAACTCTCTTATTCAAGTGTCACAAACAAGCATGTCAAAAGAAACTTAAGGCAGAAAACAGAGGGAGTTTTCTCATACATGTTTGATGTCATTTAGAGTAAATCTTCAAAATCAATTTATATTCATTTATAGAAAGTTTCGAATAATCGAATAATTGAATAACAGAGGCAGAAAACACCATGTTATACTTTTACTGGGTCATCTGGATCCTAAACATCTAAGATAACCCAACATTCTAGTGTTACTAAATTATTAATTGAAGTTCAAGCTCCGCATGTAGATTAATAATTAATGTGCATATCTTACCATAAGCAGGAGGATTCGCAATAATTGCTTGTGCTCTAAAAGGCATCCCAGTAACCAAATCAGGCTCTGTGCATGCTGGGAGTAGAGAATCAATTATCTCCTTCAGTTGTTTCCTTTGAACATTAATTTCTGCAGGTCCTGATAATATAAAACCCTTGTTTCGTGCCATATCTGTATTCGTAAACATTCTGAAATAATCAATTTGACAGATCTGTAACTTATTATCCTTTGTAAGTAGGCAATGTAATATTAAACCAAGTCCTGTTCAGATTGCAATGCTCAGTAATGCAAATTGTGTGTGGCTAAAGTATCAAGTTGTGTGCAATGTTTAAACTTATGTTAAATTCTTGACATTTAGGGTCTGGATACTTAGATGGAATATACAAGGGAGATGAGAAGTGATAAAAAAATCCACAAATGATATAGTTCCCCATGAAATTTTGTGATGCTTTCCCTTTTTTCCTTTATATCTTCCTTTCAAGTAATTGGGCCCTTAATGTTGAAATAAATTAGGCCAGACAGAAAGAATCTATATGCCTATACAAGATATAGCATAAAACCTGTAGAAAAAATGTTAGGTGTATTTTAGGCATATAGTAATTGTAATAGGTAATGTATAGTAAGAAACTAGACTAAGACTGGAACATAAGCTTACTAGTTCCCTTGTATGTCAAACAGTAACCACTCATTACTCAATTTCTGCTTCACTATTTTTAATTTCTTTTTGTTATATAGCAGTCATCAAATATCTATGTATGTCTGCATTCGTTATAGATATCACTCTAAAGAACAACTTAATATCATATACAAAGCATATGCAAAGGCATTTGATGTGTTTTTTAGTTTCTTGTTGAACCTATCCATATTGCCTGTGCTATTTCCTTTGAGAACCTAACTTCATTACAACAAACCAAAGAGCATAAGATGCTATAAATCTACTTGTAAACTACTAATAGGGTTGGCAGAAAATTATGCTCTACTGGACAATGTTCTTAGTTTCAAACTCATCAACAGTTAGTGAATGAATGAAGTTATCAAGGAATTAGTTGGGCCCTACATAAAAGAAATGGTCAAAGCTCAACTAAACCTAGCTAATGCAATTTGGGAATCTAATAGAGCTCACGTACAAGTTTGGGAATCCAAAGGGAAACATCCAAGAATGAAGATCACAACCAAGCCTTACCTGAAAACCCACACACCAAGCTTTCCTCTGCCCCGTTCTGTTTCGATCAGAAGAAACCCAGCCACATGCAAGAACCCTAATTTCCAGAAATCCCTAGGAAGAGGACTAGGTTAGCTCCAACTCACGGTACCAAAAACAATCAATAGCGATCTCAACTCACTAGGAGGGCCGCTGGCAGTGGCACTCAGCCGGGAAGGAGCAATTCGCCTGTCGTAGCTAGCAATGAAGATGCGGTGTTGACGCAGGGTACTGCTTGCCTGGGCGTCAGTAGCTAGGGCACGCGATCGAGGAAGAAGAAAAGGTAAGTGAGGAGGCGTCGCCTCCTTGCTTGTGCGATGAAGAAGAAGAGAGCGAGAGGAGTCGGGGCTCACCTCGCGAGGGTGAATGGAAGCGACGTTCTCGGGGCTTCCTTGGACTCGGGCGATGAAGAAGGAGGAGAGGCGTCGAGTCGTGGCTGCAAGGGGTTTGTGTGAGAGAAGCGGAAATGGTCGGGGGTTTGGGTGGTTGGCGGGCGAGGAAGAGAAAAGATTAGGGGTTTGTGCGACGAGAAAAAAAGATGATTAAGGATCGAAAAATAAGAGAATGAGGATTCAATAGTTCGTTGTTTTTTTGCAGTTGGATATCCACCGTTGATTTTGTTTATTGCTTGAACAGCACAACAATACAACAACAACAGTTTAATATAACTGTTGTCTATTGGCATAATAGACAACAGTTTATCACATCAGTTGTTGTAAATCCCACCTATAGACAACAGTTATTTTATAACTGTTGTCATTGAGTATACATACGACAACATTTTGTTATTACTGTTATCTTTTTACATATACAGACCAACAACAACAACGGTTAATATTAAAACTGTTGTTAAATTGACATAAGACAACACTTTATCAAAAAACCGTTGTCGATTATGTGTTGTTGAATGCAAAAATTCTAGTAGTGTCTATGGCGTTTTGAGAGCCTTGGCCTAAACTTTTAAGGATCTTTTTGCTTCATCTTTTTTTCATCATAACTCATAACATAACATCAAGAACACATTGGAGTCATTAGATAACATCAAACACAACCCTAAGCCCTAAATCCATGCTTGGCCGAAACTTACCAATAGGGAAAAACTTCACGATTTTTAGCTACACATCGCAAGAACATACAAGAACATGAATAAAACATATATAAACTATTATGTTGCAGGTGAGGGGAGTCTTACACTTGTTGTCTCGGTTATAAACCTCGAATAGAGAAACAAAAGGAAACCTTCTTGACTTTAGAGTACTCCTTGCCCTTGTAGCCTTGTAGCCTTGTAGAAGAACTTAGATCTTCAAGAGGGAGACCTCTTGTGAAGTTTTCCAAGAGGAAACCCCCTTTGGAATTTCGGCCAAGAAGGAAGAAGAGAGGGGAGAGGAAGGGCCTTGGTGGAAGAGAAGAAGAGAAAAGTAACTTAAGCCTCTTCTCTTCTCATCCCACCTCTTTATACTAAGTGAAGGGGGCAAGTGAAAGGGCATGGTGCCTCCTCTCATGGTGACTCTTCACTTCCCTTATCCTTACACCTATCTGCAATTTCCTTTATCATCCTAATAGAACTCCCTTGCTAGGTGAATTGGTTACATATGCATTCTTAAGGCTTACAACATATCTAAGGTCCAAGGTTCAATGCTTGGCACCTACATCATTACATTTTTTTTATTATTATTCTTTTGCAAGCCCATCTAAAGTAAGATCCATTACATGATGTGTTATTTTTTTGATCCTCATGGGGCCCATTAGGATAACTAATGAAGTGTTATTTAAGACCCATTAGGAATTTCCACCATTTAGAGCCCATATAAGGCCTATTAACACTTACACTAAAATTTCCACAACTCTAATTATCATTCATGAATCATACTCAATATTAGGGATAATATTGAAGGGAATTTTAGTGGGGTGTTATAGATAATGTCTCCACATTTTGAGAGTGAAGACTATTACTGCTAACTCAAGATCATGAGTAGGGTAGTTCTTTTCATAATCCTTGAGTTGTCTGGAAGCATAAGCAACGACCTTGCCTTCTTGCATGAGTACAACTCTAAGTCCCAGCTTTAATG
The DNA here is from genome assembly GCA_024364735.1 of Boesenbergia rotunda. NCBI lineage: Eukaryota > Viridiplantae > Streptophyta > Magnoliopsida > Zingiberales > Zingiberaceae > Boesenbergia > Boesenbergia rotunda. The sequence goes on from JAGFNQ010002122.1 coordinate 245,226, forward strand.
CATCACTGTATATATCGAAGCTTCTGTCACTTTCGAGAACTATAAGAATGGGAGCACTTGTCAGTCTTTTCTTCAGGCCAATAAAACTTTGCTCACAATCTTCAGTCCACTCATATTTCTTATTCTTTCTGGTAATGGCTGTTAGTGGAGAAGATATCTTTGAAAAGTCTTCCACGAATCTTCTGTAATACCCCTGCTAAACCTAGAAAGCTTTTGATCTCACTGACATTCTTTGGTCGACCCTAGTTACTAACTGCTTCAATCTTTGTTGGGTCTACCATAATACCCTCCTTGGAAATGATGTGGCCTAGGAAAGCCACTTGGTCAAGCCAAAATTCACACTTTGAAAATTTGACGTACAATTTCTTTTGCTGTAAGGTCTTTAATACTAACCTTAGATGTTCGTCATGTTCTTCCTGAGACTTTGAATAAACTAGGATATCATCAATGAAGACTATGACGAACTTATCAAGAAACTCCTTGAATACTTGATTCATTAGATCCATGAATGTTGCAGGGGCATTTGTCACTCTAAAGAGCATGACTACAAACTTATAGTGTCCATACCGCATTCGGAAAGCAGTTCTCGGCACATCACTCTCTATAAATTTGAGTTGATGGTAACCTGACCACAAATCTATTTTGGAAAACACTGCTGCCCCTTTCAATTGATTAAACAAATCATCTATCCTTGGCAAAGGTTATATGTTTTTGATGGTCACCTTATTCAGGGCTCGATAATCTATGCACATTCGCATAGATCCATCTTTCTTCTTAACGAATAACATGGGAGCCCCTAGGGTGAATGACTAGGGAGGATAAAACCCTTGTCTATGATGGTTGTAACCACCAAGGTAGCAATACCCAAGGTATGGCTCGGCTTGTTTCCTGAGCAACCACGGGGTCGAATATGAGATATCTCTTTATGTCTACGGATTAAAAATTTAACCCGAATAGAGATCCGTCTCCCAAAGGACCGTCTCGTCGTCGTATCAATTGATTCAAGCCACAACTTAGCCAAAACAAAAGTTAAGGCCTTTTAACTTTCCGAATCAAAAGACCGCGGAAAAAACGACGAATGGAACGCCGGTTTTTGTATTTATAATCGGGGTCCATGACACAAATTAATTAACAAATAATTAACTCATGACAATTAATTAAAGCGCATGCGATAATCACATGAAATAATAGAAACAACGAAGGAGCCAAAGAAGAGGCATACCTCGTCTTTTACCTCACAGTTTTCTACCGTATTACCCTCCTCTCTTGGACGTCGTGTGGGCGACAAGCTACCAAGACGCGGAGTCACCAAATCCATTCTTCTTCTCCCCTTTCACTTGCACCCTAACCCTAATCTTCATCTTTGGTCCCACCAGCCATCAAGAAGAGAAAACTTCTTCTTGGCACCGCCAGCCACCAATCTCCATGAGCCGCCGACCACCACAAGGCATTGCACCGACCAAGGAGAAGGAAAGATGATGATGAAAAAGGGAGAACAAGAGCAAGAAGGAAGAAGACCTCAACCATAACCTCATCTTCCCTCTTCTTCTTTACGTCGACCAACACCCCATCATGGAGTGAGCCGCCGACTGCCTCTCCTCTTCCACCTTGTGCCGCCGACCCTCCTCCATCTTCATGGAAGCGCCGACCAAAGCATAGAAGAGAGATGGAAGAAGATAAAGAAGAAGATAAGGTGTAATCCGAAGTACAAACCATCTTCCTCCCTTCTCATGCTTCCGGCGCCGCCCACCTTGGATGATTGGACCGCTGACGACTCCTCTTTCCCTTATCAGCCGTAGCCGAATAGCCATGGTAATAGATGTGAAAGAGATGAAGAGAAGAAGATGAAGACTCTCCTTCCTCTTCCCTTGTACCACCTCTATCCTCCCATCCAATGCCGCCGGCCACATGATAACCTAGGAGAGCGAGAGGTAGAGAGGAGTGACTTAGGTTTAATGAGATGGATCAAGGAACTTGTTTCATGACTCCTATGGGGTATTTATAGGGCAATGGTAGGGACCATGAGGAGGAGTTGGATCTTGACCCACTAATGGATCCAAATCCGATCAATTAATGAAGATCCATTCCACTAAAGGATCCCTATTGAACTTCCTCACCAACTCCCATATTTTCATATGGGCTCCACCTATTATGAGTCGTACATCTCCCCGTGTTTAAGATATCGAATGTCCGATAATTAATTTAAATTATTGACAATTTTAATTAATTATCCTCTTGATCCTTGACTAGTACCACTCAACCTTTTCATCATGTCGGACCATAGTCCACTTGCAAGATTTGGCATGACGATCCTTTTGAACTCATCAAGGGGGCATCATCATCCCGACTAACCAGGACACGGATTCCGTCAATAATTAACGGCACACCATGTAGATAAAATTATTACCCAACTTACCGGGCCTATCGATCTAACAGAATAGATATCGCCCATTGTTAAATCAAAGTAATAATAATTAAATGCATGTGCCCATTATTATTTCGGGATTTAGAGATCATACTCCATAATACAAACTGAGGTCTAATCCAATTTATGAAGTCAACATAAAATTGGATGACCTCTCTTTTGGTCCTACTCAATGCACACAAAGTGCACTAGTGTAATTCTATAGGTAAGACAAACTACACCTAATTACACTACAACCATCTCGATGGTTTGCCCAACTCCATCTCGGTTGTGAGCCTCTTTCTTATACTTCTGCGAGGAACTTGATAACATGATCTTCTATGCGTCACCATACATCATGTTATCTACAATGCAAAGTATGAGACATTTTGTGCACATACTAATATAAATATGCACCATATGATTTTGCGATTCTCTTTTAAAATGTAGATGTACTCTAACCAAAAGCAAGGCTTTTAGTATATATCCTAACAATCTCTCATTTATACTCAAAGACTTTGCTATTTTAAAATGCCATACATCTGACCCTTAGATCCTTCACATGCCTAAAAGCTCTCGCTACCAAGGCCTTAGTGAAAAGATCTCCCTAGGTCATCCTCTGATGTAATTTAGGCAACAACAGCTATTCCTCTCCCGGGTGATACTTGATCTCTATGTGTTTACTCGCCTTATGGACTCGTGATTCCTTCGAGTTTGCAACTGCACCATTTTAATCACAACAAAATGTGATAGCCCTGAGTAAACCAGGAATCACATCGAAGTCCATCTTGAGGTTCCTAAACCATGTTCTATTGGCAGTCTCAGAGACTGTCATCCATCCAGCTTCCATTGTGGAGTCCATCATGTAGCTGCTGCGCGACACTCTGCCATACAATGGTTCCACCTCCTAAAAGCAAACACAAAACCCTGAGGAATACCTATATTTGCCCCATATCTTGACTGGAATTCTGTATCCATATAACCCACAGAAGATTGGTTTGCTTGGTAAACTAGCATATGCCCTTAGTCCTTCTCAGACACTAATACATGCTTTCACCGTAATCCAATTTCCTTGACCTGGGTTACTCAAATATCTGCTAACCATGGCCACAACAAAACAGATATTTGGTCTCATTTTTAGCATACATGAGGCTTCCTTTAACCGATGTTAAAGGAACCGTCATTACCTACTCTGTCTCCTTTGATAATCTAAACATATCTCTTTAGATAGAGTTGCTCCATAGCTAAAAAGTACAAAACTTTTCTTGGGGGTATCCATGCTAAAACGAGTTAGGACAGTGTCTTATATGAAGCTTGGGATAAGTACATTATCCTTCTCTAGAGATCCCTTAGATCTTTGATCCCGAAGGATGTGTCTTACTTCTCCCAAGTCCTTTATAATTGTTTGGACAACCATACCCTTACGTCTGATAGTATTTCATTATTGTTTCCAATCAACAAAATATTATCTACGTATAGCACAAGAATACCACGTCGTTTCCGTCACATCACTTACACAATCTCATCCGTCCTTTGAACAAATCTATATGATTGGATTTATCTCTTCAAAGTGGATGGTCATTGTCATAGGTCTAGGGATCCGGCTCATGTTCACCAAGGACCCAGTCTAAAGACTCTCCAAGAACATGAAAACTTTAGGTTGCCAAACAACCCTCCCACTACGATAAAGTATCCCTTGTGTATTTTCTGTGACACGAGGTGCAGTGACTTGTGTATTCCCTCTTGTATAGTTGGTACTAAGGTCAGAATGTCCCCTTCTTAGTTATTTAAGAATAATTCTACTTATGGGTATGTGGTTTATTACATAGTCCATTTCTAAGAGTCAGACATTTGTACCAACGAATATCCTCTGATCTTTAGGACTACTAAACCACCTTATGTTCACTTAGGATAGCCTACAAACAGGTACAATAGATTCCAACTTATCAGTATCTCTTTTCAGCTCATGTGCTAAACTTTCCCAAATCTGAAAATGTCTTAGACTTGGCTTTCGCTTAGTCTACATTTCTATGGGTTTAGAGTTTACTGACCTAGATAGTATCGAGCACATACACTGTTGTATCCAGAGCATATCCCCTGAACAAAATTGGCTAATCAGAGTAGCTTATCATTGTCCTAACCATTACCTTAAGAGACCTTTTCCTTCTTTGTGCTGCACTATTCTGTTGGGGCATACCGGGTGTAGTAAATTGGGACTTATTCCCAATCTCTGATAAGTAAGTCCTATAACTATCCCAAGAGGTACTTGCTACTATGACCTAATCGTAATGTCGCCATACTTTTACTTTGATGTCTCTCTGCATCAGACTTGAATTCTTTGATCTCATCAAAGTATTCAGTCTAGCGGTACATCGAGTAAATGCACTTTGATCCTTGAATAATTTGTTTATAAAATAAACAAAGTCTTCAAGGCTACCTCTACCCTAGATGGACTAAGGACCTATACTTATCATGATGAACCAACTCCTACATACCTTTAGTTCTATGCCCCTTGGCTTAGAAAAGCCTCTTGGTTTTCTTACCTTCTAAGTAAGATTCATAGGTTTTAAGGAAGACTAGTCTTCCACCACCAATGAACCGAAGGACCCATTGGCTATCAACCTTTGAATCCTACTAAAGGTTAATAAGACCAAGCCTTAAAGCCTAAAGGTATGTTTTGGTTCATCTAGGAAGAAACCTTTCTCATACATTGGTTAGATGATGAGCTATTTAACATCTATTTACATCATGGGAGCATTTGGTTTTAAAATGAACCAATTGCCTTTCTATGTACTTTAATAGATAATCTTTCTATTCCACTTTTAATAATAAAAGTAATAGAATATCTTATTTTAGAAACTGAACAAAGTTCTTTCCAAAAAATTAAGTACATAAAAGCAATCTGTATAAAACCAAAACATTTATCATCCTATCTAAAAGACATAAATGAATAAATAAACTCTCACTGCAAAAGTCATCTCCATAGCCTATCCCATGTAGTCAGTAATCTCCTCCTCAACTAGCCGTCGGGTTTCTTGGAATGCCTACACAAAAATACAGATATGATTAGTGACATCCGTACTACACACCAAGTACCGGTAGATATCACCTCTAAACATGTTACAATGACAAAAAAATAAAATATACCTGAATTATTACTCTGACGGCGGGGATAGTCCGCCTTCCAATGTCCAGACTGCTTGCATACAAATAACTTGCCTTTCGGCTTCTTTATGCAACTCTGAGGTCCTTGTAATCCTGCTACTTTCTTTGCCCCAGCATGTTTCTTCTTCTTCTTTCCTTTCGGTTTAGAAGTAGAAACCTCTTGAGCAATGAAAGACTATGAGCTCCGAAGAGAAAACGCCTCTGCTGCCTCGAGTTCTATCAAAAGTTTTGCCCACGAATATGAACGTTTGTCCATATTGTAGCTTAGGCAAAACTTCTCAAAACTCTTTGATAGAGATTGGAGGATGAGATCGACCTGGGTTTCCCCATCGATTTGTGCTCCAACGATTTCCATCTCTTTCAGCCAAGCCATCATTTTGAGAACATGTTCCCTCAATGACATACCCTCAACCATGATGGTCGTTGTCAAGTTCTTCATGACTTCTTGCCTAGCGGTCCGATCATGATGTCCGAAGAGTTCATCGAGTTTGGATGTTTTATCACTGGTAATGGAAGAAGCCTGAGGTTGATGACTCTGAGTCATCTCGTCTGCTTCTAACCATTTCCTGAAATATTCAAACTCCTCTTCATCATTAATCTCGCTAGGATTTTCAGCACAGAACTCGACAAGATCACACTTTGATTCCTCGACAGTTTTGACAAAGTCCAGATTTAATTCCCAATCTATATAATTACTAGGGGCATTTATTTGGTTTTCTCTTTCAATTAAAACAAGTGGGTCTAGATCCATTTTAAAACACCTGAGAATCACAACAATCACACACTTTAGATTTCGAAAATAAATTGACTCCTCAAAATAATAAATTTTCAAAATCAACCAACATCTCAAAATACCGAGAATTTTGTATGCCACGATGGTGTGGACGTATACAAATTCTTCATTTGTGAGAGGAGGTTTTACCCATTAATTTCACTATCTTATCAACCTAACTTTATGACAAGTAAAATTAATAGTTGGTCCTCTTCGGCCATACAAATAATAGTAGTGACTCCGATGGGGAGGATACTATTATTTGCATCTAAGTGTTCACCATTACACGACACTAAGAAAATTATTTTCGATTATGTGCCTTCCGATGGGGAAGTACACACGCTCTTCAATAATTTTCTATAATCTTTTCTGACCTAGTGATCTGTAGAATAAGCCCATCCGATGGGGAGGAAGGCACTCAGAGCCGACGCGCAGACTTGTTTGCATCACTTATCAGATTGTAATGGAGGTCACGGGGCACTTTGGGTCCCTCTCCCACTTAGTTATTTACGTTGAGGATTTTCACATGCACAACACAACAAGCACATAAACTAATATAATAAACAAGAAAAAATCTTAGATTTTTCCAAATATAATAGCCTTGGTCTCCAATGTGCCTCCAATCGTGTCACCACATTGTCCACTCCTCCCTATCCCATGCGCAAGCCTCCATGAAGGGATCTCCGAGCCGAGATGACTAGCTACTTATTTACATCCATTGATCCTATACACCACAAAGGAGTGTACACGTATTCTAGATCAAAAGTAAATAAAAGCTCGGCTAAACAGGTGTCATATTTAATTACAAAAATTAAATACCGAATTTAGCCTCGTCAACCCCGAAGATTCAATTAATTTACAAAACACACAATCAATCACATACAAAAACAATTAATGTCATAATAGTTGGAATCAAGTGCCTGCAACAAAGAGTTGACCTACGCACATCCAAATATTATCCAACAATAATAAAGTACATGATAATGTGCAGAAAAATAACCGAATCCTAAACACACAAAACCGAAAACATCACTCTGATACCAATTGATGGTTGTAACGACCAAGGTAGCAATACCCAAGGTATGGCTCGGCATGTTTCTTGAGCAACCACAGGGCGAACATGAGAGACCTCTCTATGTCTATGGATTAAAAATTTAACCCAAATAGAGATCCGTCTCTCAAATGACCGTCTCATCGTCGTATCAATTGATTCAAGTCACAACTTAGCCAAAACAAAAGTTAAGGCCATGTAACATTCCGAATCAAAAGACCGCGGAAAAAATGACGAATGAATCACCGGTTTTTATGTTTATAATTGGGGTCCATGACACAAATTAATTGACATATTAATTAACAAATAATTAACTCATGACAATTAATTAAAGCGCATGTGATAATCACATGAAATAATAGAAACAACGAAGGAGCCAAAGAAGAGGCATACTTCGTCTTTTACCTCGCAGTCTTCTACCGTATCACCCTCCTCTCCTGGACGTCGTGTGGGCGATGAGCTACCAAGACGCGGAGTCACCAAGTCCATTCTTCATCTCCCCTTTCACTTGCTCCCTAACCCTAATCTTCATCTTTGGTCCCGCCGGCCATCAAGAAGAGAAAACTTCTTCTTGGCACCGCCGACCACCAATCTCCATGAGCCGCTGACCACCACAAGGCATTGCACCGGCCAAGGAGAAGGATAGATGATGATGAAAAAGGGAGAACAAGAGCAAGAAGGAAGAAGACCTCAACCATAACTTCATCTTCCCTCTTCTTCTTTGCGCCGACCAACACCCCATCATGGAGTGAGCCGTCGGCTGCCTCTCCTCTTCCACCTTGTGCCGCCGACCCTCCTCCATCTTCATGGAAGCGCAGACCAAAGGATGGAAGAGAGAAAGAAGAAGATAAAGAAGAAGATAAGGTGTAATCCCAAGTACAAACCATCTTCCTCCCTTCTCATGCTTTCGGCACCGCCCACCTTGGATGATTGGACCGCTGGCCACTCCTCATTCCCTTATCAGTCGCAGCCGAACACCCATGGAAATAGATGAGAAAGAGATGAAGAGAAGAAGATGAAGACTCTCCTTCTGCTTCCCTTGCACCACCTCTATCCTCCTATCCAATGCCGCCGACCACATGATAACCTAGGAGAGAGAGAGAGGTAGAGAGGAGAGACTTAGGTTTAATGAGATGGATCAAGGAACTTGTTTCATGACTCCTATGGGGTATTTATAGGGCTATGGTAGGGACCATGAGGAGGAGTTGGGACTTGGCCCTCTAATGGATCCAAATTCGATCCATTAATGAAGATTCATTCCACTAAACGATCCCCATTGAACTTCTTCACCAACCTCCATATTTTCATATGAGCTCCACCTATTATGAGTCGTCCATCTCCCCATATTTAAGATATCGAATGCTCGATAATTAATTTAAATTACTGATAATTTTAATTAATAATCCTCTTGATCCTTGACTAGTACCACTCAACCTTTTCATCATGTCGGACCATAGTCCACTTGCAAGATTTGGTATGACGATCCTTTTGAGCTCATCAAGGGGGCATCATCATCCCGACTAACCAGGACACGGATTCTGTCAATAATTAACGGCACACCATGTAGATAAAATTATTACCCAACTTACCGGGCCTATCGATCTAACAGAATAGATATCGCCCATTGGTAAATCAAAGTAATAATAATTAAATGCATGTGCCCATTATTATTTCGGGATTTAGAGATCGAACTCCATAATACAAACTGAGGTCTAATCCAATTTATGAAGTCAGTATAAAATTGGATGACCTCTCTTTTGGTCCTACTCAATGTACACAAAGTGCACTAGTGTAATTCTATGGTTAAGACAAACCACACCTAATTTCTCTACAACCATCCCGATGGTTTGTCCAACTCCATCTCGGTTGTGAGCCACTTTCTTATACTTCTGCAAGGAACTAGATAACATGATCTTTTGTGTGTCCACACACCATGTTATCTACAATGCAATGTATGAGATATTTTATGCACATACTAATATAAATATGCACCGTGTGATTTTGCGATTCTCTTTTAAAATGTAGATGTACTCTTACCAAAACATGGCTTTTGGTATACATCTTAACAGTCTAGTAACTCTTGTAATTGTTCTTACAGTTCTCTCAGTTCTACTGGTGCCATACGATAAGGTGCCTTTGAAATCGGGTTGGTACCTAGAGCTAACTCAATTTCAAACTCAATTTCTTGGTTAGGAGAGAGTCCTGGTAATTCTTCAGGAAACACCTCTGAATAGTCACAAACTATCCGCACTTCTTCTTTCTTTAGTCCTTCTCTTTGCCTTGCATCTACTATGTGTGCTAAATAACCAGAACATCCATTATCTAACAACCTCCGAGCTTGTATGGTAGATAAAATCCTTTTTGTCTTTCTCTTTGGGTCTTCGACAAACTTGAACGAAAGTTCTGCTTCTGGTGTGAACTTTACTCTTTTTTTGCGACATTCAATAGAGGCACTGTACTTTCTCAAGAAATCCATCCCTAAAATGATATCGTAATCCTTCATATCAAGAACTATTAAATCACCATAGTGTTCTCGGTTGGAAATCCGAATTGGCACAACTCTTAGCTATTGGTGCTGGAAGCACCAAAGTCAAACCTATGTTTTGATAATGGCAAAGGGTTCAAAAGTTAAGGTGTTTTGTGATCTAACAAGGCTAATCAAGTGTGCAGGTAAAGTCCTAGGTACACTAGGCACTAAGTCCTGGCTGCGGGATGGGCAACTAAGTCCTGACATAAGGATGGGCACTAAGACCTGGTGAGTGAAGTTGGGCACTAAGACCTGGTGAGTGAAGTTGGGCACTAAGACCTGGTCGGGGATTGGGCACCGAAGACCTGGTGAGTGAAGCTGGGCACTAAGACCTGGTGAGTGAAGTTGGGCAAAAGTCTAACCAGAGGATCCGGTTGGCAAACAGGTAAATTCTCCCGAGAGGAGTAGGTGAGGACCCATTCCTTGTAGGAGGGAACATTAGGCGTCGGTTCAACCTAGGGTTCCATTTGGGAAGCCCAAAGTCAGAACCAAAGGTAGCTCAGGTTGTAAAACATGGTTTAATCTTATCATTTATATGCGTCTTGTGTTTTGGAACTAACCCTGATTGCAGGAACGAAGGAATGAAGGTTTCTGCATTCAGGCGCCTCAATGGAGTGAGGCGCCTCACTGGGCTAGGCGCCAATGTTGAGACATGCACCCCAGCCAAAGAGGGATTCCAGCCATTCAAAGCAAACTGCCACGCAAGCCTCAGGACCAAGTCATTGAGGCGCCTGTGTTAACATAGGTGCCCCAGTTAACTTAGGCGCCCCAGTTGAAGGGATAAGCGCTAGCCAAGTCTGCAGATTGAAATTCTCGCAGGACAGGCCACGTGTTAGGCACCCCCTTCAACACAGGCACCCCTGTTTGTTAGTGATATGAGAGAAGTGTCCTAAGACAATCGCCTTATGATTGTAATCATTTATTTTAATAAATGAATATTCACTATTTGAGTATACATGTTTGTGTATTTGATTGAAATCTTAAACTCATTTACTGAATGTCCGCAATACAATTCACAGCATGAGAGAATTTGTGATGAATTCACAACTAGTGATTATCTCTACATGTGCAATTGTGAAGTATTGAAATTGTCCCTAGTTGATGAATTGATAAATATAGACACTATCAAATCTGTTGAGACTAGCATGGGTTATTCTCAAATCAGCTAATTCTCACTGGCTGGTGTCATTGAGATGTCCGGAGATAAACATGAATGCTAGTTAAGGGAACTAGTTCATTGGAGTGACTGGCTGTAAAACTTCATATGGTAGTCTACATATAGATATGTCAGTGAAGTTCTTACTGCAGCATAAGTGTGATGCTCCTTTGACTTGCGGTGTTCAAGTCATCTTGGTCATGGAGACTTATACTTTGACATCTTAAGCAAGCATCTCCAAGGAGGTGTGGATCTAGGATGATTGGGTATAAGACGAAGTGCTCGAAGATGTTTGAACAGCCTACAAAGGATTCAGCACTCCTTGCGAGGAGATGTATACCCGAGGCGTATCGTCGGATTGTTACTCGAAGCCTCTGGCCAGAGCATGTCATGTTTAGAGTATAAATCTCTTAAATACATGAGAGTAATTAGAATCCGTAGAATGAGAAAACGTTACTTGGGCAAGGTGTGACGTAGTCAGCCTAGTGGGGACTGACACACAAAGACCATGTCCTGAATCAAGTGGGTATAAGATGGTGAAGGGAATGGGGCACGATTCATTATAGCTGCTTGTAACGACCAGGAAAATCTCATCAATATTTTTTTTAAAATATTGATCATGTCTAAATAGTTGTGAAGGAGATTAGAGATACTAGTACGAACCTTGGCCTAGTTATCTAAAATTTCTCATTTAAATGAGAAGCTAAGTACTAATGGGCTTTTCTAAGACCATGGTTATTAGTGGATTTTAGGTGAAGTTTAATATAAATATAAATGGGTTTTAATTAGGAATATTAGCATGATCATGGGGGATTTTTTGGGGAATTTTCAAAAATAATATAAAAATAAAATAAAATAAAATAGAAAAATAAAGTGCATGCACCAAGGATTGAACCTTGGACCTATGGTACCACCATGCATGTACAAACCAATTCACCTAGCAAGGGAGTGCTAGTAGAGGATGAAGTGGATTTTGATTAAGGCTTAGGGAAAATGAAGAGTCATCAAAGGAAGAGACACCATGACTCTTCACTTGCCCTCCTTAATGTGGTATAAAGGTGGCATGGGAGTTACAATTTCCCTTCTCTTCTTCCCAAGTCATTCTTTCCTCTTCCTCCTTGCTCTAGCTGAAAACCACAAGGGCTCTTCCCTTAGGAAAATTTCCACCAAGGACTCCATCTTGAAGACTCAAGGCTCTCTACTAGGCTACAAGGGCTAAGGAGAAGTTTGGAGTCAAGAAGGTTCTTTCTAGTTCTTTATTCAAGGATTAAATCCAAGATAAGGGAAGGTAAGACCCCCTCACCTGTGGTATGATAGCTTCCAAGTTATTTGTCATGATCTAAGATTCTTATTGGCATGATATGTTGAAAAATCCATGTTTAGGACTTGTGAAGGTTTCGGCCAAGCCATGTTTTGGGCTAAAAATCATGATAAAGACCTCTTTGATGTTTTCAAATGTTTACTCATGATAGGTTAAGCATAAAAGTATGATTTTGGAAGTTTTATAGCACCTTAAAACCCCCTAGGGTTTCGGCCATATCAAGGTGAAAGGCTAGGGTAAACTCCAACCTTTCCAAGCATGATTAGTATGTTTCCTATGATATCTTATGGGTAATAATGGTGATTTATATGAATTTGTCATGGGCTTGTAACCCTTCTAGGGTTTCGGCCAACACATGTTTTAGGCCTAGGGCTTAGGGTTAAGTCCAATCAAGGGTTCAAATGGTTTCCATGACATGATAGGTAAGGTATGGGATGTTAATCATGACCTAGGCAAATTTTCTATGGACTCACATTCCCTTAAGGTTTCGGCCAATACCCAAACCTAGGGTTTGGTTTGGGTTAGGGTCTCAAGGATGCATGTTTATAAGTTACCATGATGTTAGTACATAGTTAAGCATGATGTAAGGATCTTTATGTTACTAAAAATCTTAGTTTATGTGTTAGGTAACATGACCTTGTATGTTAGATTTTATGTGATGCTTTACTCATGAATATTTAGATCATATACCATGAATATATGTAATTGATGTAGGAGTATGCTATGATAAATAGAATGATGCATGTATGTAGATAAATGCTTATAATATGTTTATGGTTTTATGAAGGTATATGCATGTTTTATGATGAATGCCATGAGCCCTAGTAGCATGTGTCATGTTTATATGTAGCTTACCTTGCATGCTTTATGATGAATGCTAGGGTTATGTATGCCAGATGAAATATATCATGTATGAATTTCATGTCTATTTATGAAACATGATCATGCAAGCTTTATGAACCAAGATAATGGTTATGCCTTAAGTATGAATGATAAGTATGAATGATAAGTATGAATGATGAAGGCATAACGATGATATGAAATAAGTATGAATGATAAGTATGAATGACAAGTATGAATGATGAAGCATGCATGGTTATTTTATTTTTATGAATGGGCTTGTACCGGACCGAAGTAAGGGTCCAAGGGATGAGCACCTTAAGAACACCCCGGTTCTGGACTACCGAAGCTGTCCACGGTTCTGGGACTACTGCAGCTGTCCAACAGGGATGGGCACCTTAAGAACGCCCCGGTGTTTGGAACTACCGTAGCTGTTCCTACCCTAGTAGGTTGGGGCTCGCTACCTCGTATTTACTTAGGGATGCGTGCTTATGATGTATGTATGTGGTACAAGCCGGGGACTCCAATGATGTTATGTTTATGTTTAAGTATTTAAAAGTATGATTTTAAAAATTAAGCATCCTTATGTAAATGCATTTGACTCATGCATTCATTCATGTTATGCATTGCGCCAGGGTAAGTATGCTTATGCTTATGTTAAGACTGTGTTTATGCTCATGTATGTTAAGAATTATGCTATGCTAAGTAAGTTCATGCTCATGTATGTTAAAAATTATGCAATGCTAAGTATGTTCATGCTCATGTATGTCAAGAATTATGCTATGTTAAGTATGTTCATGCTCATGTATGTTAAAAATTATGCTATGCTAAGTATGTTCATGCTCATGTATGTTAAGAATTACGCTATGCTAAGTATGTTCATGCTCATGAACGTTAAGAATTGTGCCATGCTAGGTATGTGTTAAGTTTAGGTTTATGTTAAGAATCATGTCATATGCTTATGATTTACGCCAAGACTATGCTTATGTTTCATGTTCAGAATTATGTTATATCAGATGCTTGATATGTTTATGTTTAAGCGACGTATGGTTTTAGTGAGTAGGAAAAGGTCTTACTAAGCCTGTGTGCTTATAGTCTTATTTTCCTCGTACCGCAGATCAAGTAAGAAGTTAATATGGGAAGCAGCAGGAGGGGCAAGAGCATGTGTGTATGTGGCAGTGACTTGGCAAAAGATTCCTTTATTTACACGTATCGCATGTCTTGGGTTTTGAAATGCCTCGTCAGATTCTATGTTATGTTTACCTTGGTTATGCCTAATGACTGACTTAAGACTCATGATGTTTACGAATAAGTTACATGCTACTGATGATGATTATGAATAAGCTATGGAATGGTTATGTCATGATGCCATGCATGTCGTTAATATGTTAAGTCCAATGACACTATGTTCATGAATGACAAGTTAGGCATGTATAGATGTTTCATGTATTAGTTGCATGGTTAGAAAGCATGTATAGAAGAAAAATTTATTCCGCTGCATTAAGATGTTCTATATGTACATGTATGTTAAGCGTAACGCCGCTTCCTCGCCACACCATAAGGTGTGGGGAAAAAGGTGGGCGTTACACTGCTAAAGGATTTCAGAATTGTTTCTGAGGTCAACCGTTGATCTTTCGATTAATTGGGGATCATGATGTACTACTAGGTGTCATTCATGATCATTTTATAATTGATTAATTATAGACGGCCAACATAAATCGAAAGCCTATTTAGTCACATGCACTACGAGTAATCCGAGGGATTTAAAACGAGTTGAAAATTGGATTTTCCAATCAAGAGAGATTAAGTTTGGTTGACCCAAACGATAAGTCGAATCTGAATTTTTCAGAGACGCAACAGAAGCGTAAAATGGCTAAGTCTTTTGAAGACTTAATAGATGAATTAAATAAGTTTAATTCATTGGGGCTTGGCTTGGATGGGCCAGCCAAAGAGGGCCTCCATCCTCTTTGCTTGGCTGGCCACAACAAAGGGAGAGAACCATGTTTTTGGTTCAATTTATAAAATAAACCAAGTGTGGTTTGTTTTATAAAATTATGGATGATATAAATTTTTTATATAATAAACCAAGGTTTTGTTTATTTTTCATGGAAATTAAAATGAACCATGGATTGGTTTATTTTATAAAATCAATCATGGATTGATTTACCATGATAAGGAAATTTATTCCGTAAGAGAGAAGTGACTTGATTGATTTTTTATCATGAATTAAAATATGATTTTAATCATGATATAAAATCAAACGTGGCATGATGGAATAAGTTATTCCATATTTGAGAGGCTTGATGGTTGAGAGGCCACTATATAAAGGACCCAAGGCAAGGCTTGGATGATAATAATTGAGATGAAGGCATAGGCTCTCTCCCTCTCTTTCTCTCCTTCTCTTCTCCTCTTCTTGCCATGCGTCAACCAGCCCCAAGAAGGAGCACCAGCTGGCCGCCCCTGCCCTTTCCCTGCCGACCACCACCTGCTGGCGGAAGAAGGTGCTGCCGGAATTAGAGTTTGCCACAAGGATCTTTTTGCCGCAAGCCTCTTCTTTTGCTTCGCCGAAATTTTGATTCCGGCCATCCTTTTGTGGTTAGTCTTCTGACTTCTCTCTTGGTTTTTCTTGTCGCATTCTCGGAGAATCTAGGAGCTCTCGAGAACACGAAACTCGTGGCTTTGCGAAGTCATCCCGAAGATACTCGGCGTGGACGCGAATAGAGGCGGAGCTTCCAAGGGACGCTTACGGTTGGATCTCGTCCCTTCCTTCGAGTTACGCAAGGTAATACGTAAATTAGTTTATGTTTCTGCAAAATTTTAAATATAAGATCATGTCTTCACAAGATAAAATTGCATACTTAGATGTGTTGTTAAATGATTTAGAGAACTTATTTATGCTAAACCTTCCACTGCACGTAATTAATTTTGAAATTACGAACCCGCATCCATGTCAACATGCACCCGGTCCCAACAGTGGTATCAGAGCCGAGGTTTGTGTTCGACATAATCTTATAATTGTTTTGCAGAAAGCTTTATCATGATTTTAATTTTGGAAAATCTTCAATTATGGAAACTTTCCAATTGTGGAAAATTTTCAATTTAGGAATTTCAAAGTTTGGAAATCCTCATGAAATTTCGTAAACTTTTAAAATATCTCTGTTTCTGAAATTTTATGATAATTGTGAAAACTTTCCATTTTTGGAAACTTTCCAATTTTAGAAATTTCCTATTTTGGAAATTTTCCAATTTTGGAAAAACGTAAGTTTTCTTTGTACAGAAACTTATAATTATTCTGAAAACCTTTTATTTTTGGAAACATTCGATTTATGGAAAGCTCGCAATTTTGGGCACTTTCTTTCAAGAAAGTCTAGACAAATTATGGGAATATTAATTGGCATTTAAATTTATAATTAGAAATTAAATTATTTACAAAATTCTTTATTTTGGATTGAGCTTCGGGGAGCCGTCTAATTTAAAGTTAGTTGTTATAATTAAATTTCCTAAATTGAATTTAAATTGTCAAATTTTAATTTGGATTAAGCCTCGTGGAGCCATCCAAATTAAGTTATTGATATTAATTTTTCATAAATAAAATATGTGATCAAATCTTAAAAATTTTTGAGGTGATTCTCAAACGATAATTTCCTTATTTGATTTATGAGGTGATGCTCTTACATATTATTGTCTCCAAAATTAATTATGAAAATTATTTCCTATAGAGTATATTTCCTTAAATAAGATTTTCATGAAAATAATATATGGTTGAATTAAGAGAATCTGTCTCTTAATTTAATAAGATTTGATTTAGAGAAATCAAAGTCTTAAATATATTATTTCCGAAATTGATTATGATAATTCAGGAAATTGTTTCCCAAAATAATTCCTTGAATAAAGTATGAAATTAAAATTAGGAAATCCGGTTCCTAATTCAATTAATGAGACTTGATAAATTAAGTCACATACATACTTTATTAAGGAAATCGTTAGAACATGACATAATTATATATCATGAATGTGCATAAAAGAAAAGGATGAGACCCAAAACCCCTTACAAAATATTAAGGCCAACACCTTCCATTAATATGGTTAGAACCGGAGTTTTGTATCTCGTTTGGGATGATGGACACATCCATGCCCAGCTTGAACCTCAACATATTCAAACCATGGAATTAGTATGATTAATATAGTTGGAGTCAAAGGTCAATCCTTAGTTTTGGTTGTTGGACACATCCAAGCCTGACTAAACGGTTGAATGAGCTCCAACCATATTAAAACTATTTCTTGATTAATGGGTCAGCCTTAAGCTTGGAGCATCGATTTGTTGTGCCACAACCAAGGTCGATGTAAAGAGAGGTGCAGTTGGGTGCTATGTATATTGTTGCATACTTGTTAATTAGTTAACAACCTAATGATTTATGCAAACATTCAATTAGTTGATAGCATAATGTGATAGTTACATATGTATAATATATAATCGGTATAATTACCTACCTTCATAGCTAATAATAACTTGATGGACTCTAGCCATGGTTGTTCTTATCTATGGTTGGATATCAACCTATTTGGAGATGTTCCTACGATCTCCTGAATTGATAAAAAGGGTTATTCAATTCAAAAAATAAATAGGATTTAATTAATGTATATTGATGCATTCTTTATCATTCTCGTCACATAACTGTTGGGACCGGGTGCATGTCGACAAGGATACGAGTTCGTAAAATTTAAAATTTTTACGTGCAGCGGAAGAGTTTGCATAAAATAATTTCCTAAATTATTTTAACTTCGTATCTAGCATGCAACCTTATAGTGTATCGACATAATCATAAAATAAAAGTTTCCAAAAAAGTAAACTAATTTACTTTTGTACCTTGCGTAACTCGAAGAAAGGGACGAGATCCAACCGTAGCGTCCCTTGGAAGCTTCGCCTCTATTCGCGTCCACGCCGAGTTCTCTTCGGGATGACTTCGGAAAGTCACGAGTTTTGTGCCGACGAGAACTACTAGATTCTTGGAAGGCACAACTAGAAGCATAAGAGAAAATAATGAAAAACTAACCAACGAAGTAACGGAATCAAATTCCGGGAAGAGAGGAATCGCTATCCGCTTCTTCTTCTTCGCGTTCGGGTTCTCCTTCTTCTTCTTGAAGCTCACGCAAACCTCAACTAAGGGAGGAGTTGCGCCGGCCCTAAGTCACCAAGTGGGCGCCGGCCCTAGGCTCCAAGTGGGCGCCGGCCCTAGGCAAGAGAGGGAGAGGGAGAAGAGAAGAGAAGAGATTAAGAGAGAGAGGGAGAGCTCTATGATTCAATTACTTGAATTGGAATTAAGGGCTAGCCTTTGGTTCCTTTATATAGTAGCAACTCCTTTGCTAAGTCTCCCTCTAAACCGAATTAACGGAATTAACGGAATTAGTTATAAGAAATTTATCTTATAAATTTTCTTATTGCTTATTCCGTTTAAGCCTAGTCTTATTATAACCATTTATAATAAAACAAATTAGTTATCATAAGAAATTTATTCTATAAATTTTCTTATGAATTTTATTATAACTAACTTTATAATAAAACTAATTATTTATCATAAGAAATTTATCCTATAAATTCTTATGAATTAATTCCGTTTAAACCAAGTCTTTATTATAAACTAATTTATAATAAAAACTAATTCTTCTTCTCTTTAAATTATGGAATAAATTTTATAAGAAATTTATAAACTTTCTTATTATGGAAAAATCAATTCATAATTGATTTTATAAAATTAAAATAAACCCAATTCATGGATTATTTTAATCTTCCATAAAAGAATAAATTTCTATAAATTTATTTATATAAATTTCTTTATACAAATTTATTTATCCATAATTCATAAAATAAATCGTGCTTGATTTATCTTATTAATTAAACCAAATAAATTGATTTAATTCCCTTTAATGGCCGGCCACCACAAGGAGGGTTAATACCCTCTTTGGCCGGCCAAAACCGACCCGAACCGATCGCGAATTAAACTCATTTAATTCGCCCAAAAAGCCTTCAAAAGACTTAGCCATTTTAGTTTCCATTGCGCCTCTGATTAACTCAGATTCGACTTATTTCTCTTGATCGGAAAATCCAATTTTCAACTCGTTTTAAATCCCTCGGATTACTCGTAGTGCGTGTGACTAAATAGGCTTTCGATTTATGTTGGCCGTCTATAATTAACTAATTATAGAACGATCATGAGTGGCACCTAGTAGTACATCATGATCCCCAATTAATCGAAAGATCAACGGTTTGACCTCAGAAGAAATTATTCTGAAACCCTTCAGCAGCTCTAATGAATCGTGCCCCATTCCCTTCACCACCTTATACCCACTTGGTTCAGGACACGGTCAATGGTGTCAGTCCCCACTAGGCTGACTACGTCACACCTAGCCCAAGTAATGTCTTACTCGTCCTTTGGATTTCTAATTACTCTCATGTATTTTAGAGACTCTCACTCTAAACATGATATGCTCTGGCCAGAGGCTTTGAGTAACAATCCGACGATAGGCCTGGGTATACATCTCCTCGCAAGGAGTGGTGAATCCTTTGTAGGCTGTTCAAACATCTTCGGGCACTTCGGCTTATACCCGATCATCCTGGGTCCACACCTCCTTGGAGATGCTTGCTTAAGATGTCAAAGTATAAGTCTCCATGACCAAGATGACTTGAACACCGCAAGTCAAAGGAACATCGCACTTAAGCCGCAGTAAGATCTTCATTGACATATCTACATGTAGATTCCCATATGAAGTCTTACAGCTAGTCACTCCAATGAACTAGTTCCCTTAACTAGCATCCATGTTTATCTCCGGACATCCCAATGTCACCAGCCAGTGAGAATCAGCTGATTAGAGAATAACCCATGCTAGTCTCAACAGAATTGATAGTGTCCGTTTTTATCAATTCATCGACTAGGGATATTTTCAATACTTCACATTTGCGCATTTAGAGATAATCACTAGTTGTGATCTCATCACAAATTCTCTTATGCTGTGAGTTGTATTGCGGACATTCAGTAGATGAGTTTAAGATCCCAATCAAATACACAAGCATGTATACTCAAATAGTGAATTATCATTTATTAATATAAATGTTTTACAATCATAAGGCGATTGCCTTAGGACACTTCTCTCATATCACTAACAAACTCCCACTTGGCCTAATGCCAATCGCTACGGTATCCAATACCACAGGCTCTAACATGACCCTCAAACTTGCTTTGAGGCAAGGCCTTAGTTAAAGGATCCGCTATATTCCTTTCAGTGGGAACTCTCTCAATTTGTATGTCATTCCTACTTATAATCTCTCTGATCAGATGATAGCGGCGAAGCACGTGTTTGGATCGCTGATGAGACCTTGGTTCCTTTGCTTGTGCAATAGCTCCATTGTTGTCGCAGTAAACCGGCACTGCATCATCAATGGTTGGAACCACACCAAGTTCGGAGACAAACTTCTTGATCCAGACTGCTTCCTTTGCTGCTTCCGAAGCTGCGATATATTCCGCTTCCGTGGTGGAATCCGCTACGGTGTCTTGTTTGGAACTTTTCCAACTTACTGCGCCTCCATTCAAAGTAAATACGTATCCAGACTGCGATTTGGAGTCATCCTTATCTGTCTGGAAACTGGCATCTGTATACCCACGTATTACCAAATCTCCTTCTCCATATATTAGGAACACATCCTTAGTTCTTCTTAAGTACTTAAGGATTGTCTTAACAGCCGCCCAGTGATCCATTCCTGGATCCGACTGGTATCTGCTTGTGACGCTCAAAGCATACGATACATCAGGCCTAGTACATAACATAGCATACATGATAGATCCTATCGCGGATGCATAGGGAATCTTATTCATGCAAATCCTCTCGTCTTCTGTGCGCGGACACATAGACTTTGAAAGGTTGATCCCATGCCTAATGGGAAGGTAACCTTTCTTGGATTCCGACATGCTAAACCTTTTTAGCACTCGGTCTATATATGTAGACTGCGAAAGACCAAGCAACCGTTTTGATCTATCTCTATAGATTCTAATCCCAAGGATATAGGTTGCTTCTCCCAGGTCTTTCATGGAGAAAGTTTTGGATAACCAAATTTTAACTGTCTGTAAGACTGAAATATCGTTTCCTATAAGTAAGATGTCGTCGACATATAATACTAGGAATACGACTGCACTCCCACTAACCTTCTTGTACACACAGGGTTCGTCAGGATTTTGTGAGAAATCAAACTTTTTGATTGTCTCATCAAAACGGATGTTCCAGCTCCTAGATGCTTGCTTCAGTCCATATATGGATCGTCGAAGCTTGCATACCTTGGTTTTATCAACCGATGTGAAACCTTCAGGCTGTATCATGTATACGTCCTCAAGCAGGTTTCCGTTAAGGAAAGCTGTTTTCACATCCATTTGCCAAATCTCATAATCATAATGAGCTGCTATGGCTAGGAGCATCCGAATGGATTTAAGCATAGCTACTGGCGAATAGGTTTCGTCATAATCAATTCCTTGTTTTGACGATATCCTTTGCCACTAATCTAGCCTTAAAGGTAACAACATTACCTTCCATGTCGGTTTTCTTCTTGAAAACCCACTTGCACCCTATGGGTTTAATCCCTTCAGGTGGGTTAACCAAGTCCCATACTTGATTTTCGTACATGGAATCCATTTCCGACTTCATGGCTTCAAGCCATTTGTCCCTTTCTGAACTTTTCAGAACATCTTCATAACTGATAGGTTCGTCATCGCCAATGAGCAACACGTCGTTCGATTCACTTACGAGAAATCCGTATCTCTCTGGAATGTTGCGTGTCCTATCAGACCTACGAAGAGGTGGTGTAGTTTTAGGTTCAACTGATAGCTCATCATTATGAATTATCGGTTGTGGGCCTAGACTCGGTGTCTCTGTAATGTCTATTGGAGTTTCTTGAACTTCATCAAGTTCAATGCCACTCCCACTGTTTTCTTGTAAAAGAAATTCTTTTTCTAGAAATACAGCATGCCTTGAAACAAACACCTTTTGTTCCAAGGGATGATAGAATTGGTAACCCTTCGTTTCCTTAGGGTATCCAATAAATAGACATTTATCAGACTTAGCATCCAATTTGTCTGATACAACCCGCTTCACATAAGCAGGACAACCCCATATCTTAAGGTGAGTTAAGTGAGGTTTCTTACTATTCCAAATCTCATATGGAGTAGTAGAGACTACCTTGGTCGGG
This sequence comes from Boesenbergia rotunda, assembly GCA_024364735.1. NCBI lineage: Eukaryota > Viridiplantae > Streptophyta > Magnoliopsida > Zingiberales > Zingiberaceae > Boesenbergia > Boesenbergia rotunda. The sequence continues at coordinate 267,691 of JAGFNQ010002122.1, forward strand.
ACTCTGTTTAATAAATAAACAGCTGTCTTAAGTGCATAACCCCAAAAGGATTTTGGAAGAGTTGCATGATTCATCATCGACCTAACCATGTCCATCAAGGTTCGGTTGCGCCTCTCAGATACACCATTATGCTGTGGTGTATATGGCGGAGTCCATTGGGATAATATCCCATTGTCCCTTAGATAATCTTGAAACTCTTGACTTAAGTATTCACCACCCCGATCGGATCGAAGTATTTTAATACTTTTGCCAAGTTGTTTCTCTACTTCATTTCTGAACTCTTTGAATTTATCAAAGGCTTCAGATTTGTGTTTCATCAAGAACACGTACCCGAATCGTGAGTGATCATCGATAAAGGTGATGAAGTAGTTATAGCCTCCTTGTGCTGGAGTTGACATTGGTCCACATACATCGGTATGTATTAGACCAAGCAACTCTCCCACTGGATTACCTTTTCCGGTAAAGGGTAATTTGGTCATCTTGCCTTTTAAGCATGATTCGCATGTATCAAATGAACCGGGTTCAAATGATTCCAAAATTCCACATCGGTGTAATTCGGTCATGCGTTTCTTACTTACATGGCCAAGACGACAATGCCAAGTGTAGGAGTCTATTCGATTATCTATTCGAGCACGTTTGTTGCTAACTTCGATATTGAAAACGTCACTGGATAAATCTAACGTGTAGATGCCATTGCACAAAGTTCCATTCCCATAAAGAACGCCATTTAAAGTTATGTAACAACAATTGTTACTAAAAGTTAAATGATAACCCTTTTCATTCAAACATGAAATAGATACAATGTTCTTTATCAACGAAGGAACGAAATAGCAATTATCCAATTCTAAGACACGTCCAGTGGGGAGCTTTAGCAAATATGTTCCGATGGCAACAGCAGCAATCTTTGCTCCGTTTCCAACTCGCAAATTCGCTTCTCCTTTGACGAGTCTTCTTCTATTCCTTAGCCCTTGTATGTCATTACATATATGTGAGCTACACCCAGTATCAAGTACCCATGTGTTTGAGGAAATAGAGTGACATTCAATAACGAAGATACTTGAAGAGGATGGGGCATCGGATGCCTTCTCTTTCAAGGACTCAAGATAAATCTTGCAGTTTCTTCGCCAGTGACCCTCCTTGCCACAATGATGGCAAGTGCCTTTTGGTTTCTTTTCAGTCTTTTTAGCCTTTTTCTTCTTTCCCTTATTCTGTTCTTTGGCCTTCCTCTTAGAACCTTTCTTTGAGGAACCAACTAACAGTATCGTCTTCTGATCCTGCTTTACAGAAGGCTCTATAGTCTTCAGCAGGTTGAGCAACTCAGGAAACTGGTCTGGAGTTGCATTTTCAGAAGGACGTTTGGGAAGTTGATCTTCAAGGACACAAGCAGGCTTTTCTGCCTTAAGGACTATCCTCAGGTTTCGAAGCCAGTCTATGAAGTTAGGCCCAGTTAATTTGTTGGTGTCCAAGATGGAAGGCAAATTCAGAGAAGACATGATCGAGTGATTAACCTAGAAATACAAATTGAGATTATGTGAGAAGATTTATTAAAGAATGTATCAACATACATAAATTAAATCCTATTTATTTTTCGAATTGATTCACCCTTATTATCAATTCGGGAGATCGTAGGAACATCTCCAAATAGGTTGATATCCAACCATAGATAAGAACAACCATGGCTGTGGCCATCAAGTTCCTCTTAGCTATGAAGGTAGGTAATTATACCGATTACACATCACATATATGTAACTATCACATTATGCTATCAACTAATTGAATGTTTGCATAAAACATTGGGTTGTTAACTCATTAACAAGTATGTATCATTATACATAGCACCCAACTGCACCTCTCTTTACATCGACCTTGGCTGTGGCACAACAAATCGATGCTCCAAGCTTAAGGCTGACCCATTAATCAAGAAATAGTTTTAACATGGTTGGAGCTCATTCAACCGCTTAGTCAGGCTTGGATGTGTCCAACAACCAAAACTAATGATTGACCTCTGACTCGAACTATATTATTCATAAACTAATTCCATGGTTTGAACATGTTGAGGTTCAAGTCGGGCATGGATGTGTCCATCAACCCAAGCGAGAAACAAAACTCCGATTCTAACCATATTAATGGAAGGTGTTGGCCTTAATATTTTGTAAGGGGTTTTGGGTCTCATTCTCTTTAAGCACATTCATGACATAAAATTATGTCATGACTAACGATTTCCTTAATAAAGTATGTATGTGACTTAATTTATCAAGTCTCATGAATTAAATTAGGAACCGGATTTCCTAATCATAATTTCATACTTTATTAAAGGAATTGTTTTGGGAAACAATTTCCTAAATTGTCATAATTAATTTCGGAAATAATATGTTCAAGACTTTGATTTCTCTAAATCAAATCTTATTAAATTAAGAGACAAATCCCTTAATTCAACCACATATTATTTTCATGAAAATCTCATTTAAGAAACTCTATAGGAAACCATTTTCCTAATTAATTTTGGAGACAACAATATGTAAGAGCATCACCTCTTAAACATATTTTATTCATGGATTTAATTAATTACAACAAATTGTTTTCTAAGGGTGGCTCCCCGAGGCTCAGATACCCAAAGAAAAGTAATGTGTTGTAAATCCAATTGGACGGCTCCCCGAGGCTCAATCCAATCAAACATGACAATTTCAATTAAAATTGGGAAATTAAATTACAACAACTAACTTTAAATTGGACGGCTCCCCGAGGCTCAATCCAAAATAAAGAATTTTGTTGTCAATTTAAAAACCAATTCAAATTTAATTGTCAATTAACTGTCCATGAATTTGTCTAGACTTTCTTAAAAGAAAGTGCCCAAAATTGCGAGATTTCGAAAATTGATTTTCAGAATAATTGTAAGTTTCTGGTACAAAGGAAACTTACATATTTCCAAAATTGGAAAATTTCTAAAATAGAAAAATTTCCAAAATTGGAAAGTTTCCAAAGATGGGAAGATTTCGAAATTATTATAAAATTTCAGAAAATAGAAAATTTCAAACGTTTGCGAAATTTCATGAGGATTTCCAAACTTTGAAATTCCTAAATCTAAAATTTATTATAATTCGAAAGTTTCCATAATTGAAAATTTTTTTCCGAAATTGAGATCATGACAAAGTTTTCCACAAAACAATTATTTGATTAAGTCGAACACTAACCGGCTCTGATACCACTGTTGGGACCGGGTGCATGTCGACAAGGATACGAGTTCGTAAAATTTAAAATTTTTACGTGCAGCGGAAGAGTTTGCATAAAATAATTTCCTAAATTATTTTAACTTCGTATCTAGCATGCAACCTTATAGTGTATCGACATAATCATAAAATAAAAGTTTGCGAAAAAGTAAACTAATTTACTTTTGTACCTTGCGTAACTCGAAGAAAGGGACGAGATCCAACCGTAGCGTCCCTTGGAAGCTTCGCCTCTATTCGCGTCCACGCCGAGTTCTCTTCGGGATGACTTCGCAAAGTCACGAGTTTTGTGCCGACGAGAACTACTAGATTCTCGGAAGGCACAACTAGAAGGATAAGAGAAAATAATGAAAAACTAACCAACGAAGTAACGGAATCAAATTCCGGGAAGAGAGGAATCGCTATCCGCTTCTTCTTCTTCGCGTTCGGGTTCTCCTTCTTCTTCTTGAAGCTCACGCCAACCTCAACTAAGGGAGGAGTTGCGCCGGCCCTAAGTCACCAAGTGGGCGCCGGCCCTAGGCTCCAAGTGGGCGCCGGCCCTAGGCAAGAGAGGGAGAGGGAGAAGAGAAGAGAAGAGATTAAGAGAGAGAGGGAGAGCTCTATGATTCAATTACTTGAATTGGAATTAAGGGCTAGCCTTTGGTTCCTTTATATAGTAGCAACTCCTTTGCTAAGTCTCCCTCTAAACCGAATTAACGGAATTAACGGAATTAGTTATAAGAAATTTATCTTATAAATTTTCTTATTGCTTATTCCGTTTAAGCCTAGTCTTATTATAACCATTTATAATAAAACAAATTAGTTATCATAAGAAATTTATTCTATAAATTTTCTTATGAATTTTATTATAACTAACTTTATAATAAAACTAATTATTTATCATAAGAAATTTATCCTATAAATTCTTATGAATTAATTCCGTTTAAACCAAGTCTTTATTATAAACTAATTTATAATAAAAACTAATTCTTCTTCTCTTTAAATTATGGAATAAATTTTATAAGAAATTTATAAACTTTCTTATTATGGAAAAATCAATTCATAATTGATTTTATAAAATTAAAATAAACCCAATTCATGGATTATTTTAATCTTCCATAAAAGAATAAATTTCTATAAATTTATTTATATAAATTTCTTTATACAAATTTATTTATCCATAATTCATAAAATAAATCGTGCTTGATTTATCTTATTAATTAAACCAAATAAATTGATTTAATTCCCTTTAATGGCCGGCCACCACAAGGAGGGTTAATACCCTCTTTGGCCGGCCAAAACCGACCCGAACCGATCGCGAATTAAACTCATTTAATTCGCCCAAAAAGCCTTCAAAAGACTTAGCCATTTTAGTTTCCATTGCGCCTCTGATTAACTCAGATTCGACTTATTTCTCTTGATCGGAAAATCCAATTTTCAACTCGTTTTAAATCCCTCGGATTACTCGTAGTGCGTGTGACTAAATAGGCTTTCGATTTATGTTGGCCGTCTATAATTAACTAATTATAGAACGATCATGAGTGGCACCTAGTAGTACATCATGATCCCCAATTAATCGAAAGATCAACGGTTTGACCTCAGAAGAAATTATTCTGAAACCCTTCAGCAGCTCTAATGAATCGTGCCCCATTCCCTTCACCACCTTATACCCACTTGGTTCAGGACACGGTCAATGGTGTCAGTCCCCACTAGGCTGACTACGTCACACCTAGCCCAAGTAATGTCTTACTCGTCCTTTGGATTTCTAATTACTCTCATGTATTTTAGAGACTCTCACTCTAAACATGATATGCTCTGGCCAGAGGCTTTGAGTAACAATCCGACGATAGGCCTGGGTATACATCTCCTCGCAAGGAGTGGTGAATCCTTTGTAGGCTGTTCAAACATCTTCGGGCACTTCGGCTTATACCCGATCATCCTGGGTCCACACCTCCTTGGAGATGCTTGCTTAAGATGTCAAAGTATAAGTCTCCATGACCAAGATGACTTGAACACCGCAAGTCAAAGGAACATCGCACTTAAGCCGCAGTAAGATCTTCATTGACATATCTACATGTAGATTCCCATATGAAGTCTTACAGCTAGTCACTCCAATGAACTAGTTCCCTTAACTAGCATCCATGTTTATCTCCGGACATCCCAATGTCACCAGCCAGTGAGAATCAGCTGATTAGAGAATAACCCATGCTAGTCTCAACAGAATTGATAATGTCCGTATTTATCAATTCATCGACTAGGGATATTTTCAACACTTCACATTTGCCATTTAGAGATAATCACTAGTTGTGATCCATCACAAATTCTCTTATGCTGTGAATTGTATGGCGGACATTCAGTAGATGAGTTTAAGATCCCAATCAAATACACAAGCATATATACTCAAATAGTGAATTATCATTTATTAATATAAATGTTTTACAATCATAAGGCGATTGCCTTAGAACACTTCTCTCATATCACTAACAATAACCTCAATTTATATTTCTAGGATAATCACCTGATCATGTCTTCTCTGAATTTGCGTTCCATTTTGGACACCAATAAGCTGACTGGGCCAAACTTCATGGACTGGCTTCGAAACCTAAGGATAGTCCTCAAGGCAGAAAAGCTTGATTATGTCTTTGAAGAACAACTTCCCAACCATCCTCCTGAAGATGCAACTCCAGACCAGTTAGTGGCCTATCAAAAACATGTGGCCGATTCTGAACTTGCGAGTTGCATCATGCTGGCCGCTATGGTACCTGAGCTACAAAAGCAGCATGAGCATATGGATGCTCATACCATCGGCTTCCATCTTCATGAGCGATTTGACGAGCAGGCGAGATCCGAAAGGTTTGAGGTCTCCAGACTCCTCTTCACCTCTAAGATGCAGGAAGGCACTTCTGTTTCACAGTTTGTGTTGAAGATGTTGGGGTACATTGAGCAACTAGGCACACTCAGATTTGCAATGGATCACGAACTAAGTATTGACTTAATTCTGCATTGTTTGCCCAAGAGTTACTCACAGTTTGTGATGAACTATCGAATGAACAAACTGGAGACTACCATTCCTGAGTTGCTTAACCTGCTGAAGACTGTAGAGCCTTCTATAAAGCAGGATCAGAAGACGGTACTGTTAGTTGGTTCCTCAAAGAAAGGCTCTAAGAGAAAGCCTAAAGAACCAAATAAGGGTAGGAAGAAAAAGACCAAAAAGATTGAAAAGGCACCAAAAGGCACTTGCCATCACTGCGACAAGGAGGGCCACTAGTGAAGAAACTGCAAGGTTTATCTTGAGTCCCTGAAGAAGAAGGCATCCGATGCCCCATCCTCTTCAGGTATCTTCGTTATTGAATGCCACTCTATTTCCTCGGACACCTGGGTACTTGATACTGGGTGTAGCTGACATATATGTAATGATATATAGGGGCTAAGGAATAGAAGAAGACTCGTCAAGGGAGAACGAATTTGTGAGTTGGAAATGGAGAAAAGATTGCTGCTGTTGCCATCGGAACATATTTGCTAAAGCTCCCTACTGGACTTGTCTTAGAATTGGATAATTGTTATTTTGTTCCTTCTTTAATAAAGAACATTGTACCTATTTCATGCTTGAATGAAAAGGGTTATCATTTAACTTTTAGTAACAATTGCTCTTACATAACTTTAAATGGTGTTCTTTATGAGACCGGAACTTTATGCAATGGTATCTATATGTTAGATTTATCTGGTGATGTTTTCAATATCGAAGTTAGCAATAAACATGCTTGAATAGATAATCAAATAGACTCTTATATGTGGCATTGTCGTCTTGGCCATGTAAGTAAGAAATGCATGACCAAATTACACCGATGTGAAATTCTGGAATCATATGAACCCGGTTCATTTGATACATGCGAATCATGCTTAAAAGGCAAGATGACCAAATTACCCTTTTCTGGAAAAGGTAAACCAGTGGGAGAATTGCTTGGTCTAATACATACTGATGTATGTGGACCAATGTCAACTCTTGCACAAGGAGGCTATAGCTACTTCATTACCTTTATCGATGATCACTCATGATTCGGGTATGTGTTCTTAATGAAACACAAATCTGAAGCTTTTGAGAAATTCAAAGAGTTCAGAAGTGAAGTTGAGAAACAGCGTGGTAAAAGTATTAAGATACTTCGATCCGATCGGGGTGGTGAATACTTAAGTCAAGAGTTTCAAGATTATGTTAGGGACAATGGGATATTGTCTCAATGGACTCCTCCATATACACCACAGCATAATGGTGTATCAGAGAGGCGTAACCGAACCTTGATGGACATAGTTAGATCTATGATGAATCATGCAACTCTTCCAAAATCCTTTTGGGGCTACGCGCTTAAGACAGCTGTTGACTTACTAAACAGAGTCCCGACCAAGGTAGTCTCTACTACTCCATATGAGACGTGGAATAGTAAGAAACCTCATTTATCTCACCTAATGATATGGGGTTCTCCTGCTTATGTAAAGCAGACTGTATCAGACAAATTGGATGCTAAGTCTGATAAATGTCTATTTATTAGATACCCTAAGGAAACGAAAGTTTACCAATTGGAGTAGCATTGAACTTGAAGAAGTTCAAGAAAGTCCAATAGACATTACAGAGACACCTACTCTAGACCGACAACCAATAACTCATAATGATGAGCTATCAGTTGAACCTAAAACAACACCACTTCTTCGTAGGTCTGATAGAACACGTAATATTCCAGAGAGATACGGATTTCTCATAAGTGAATCGAATGACGTGTTACTCATTAACGATGACGAACCTATCAGTTATGAAGGTGTTCTGAAAAATTCAGAAAGGGATAAATGGCTTGAAGCCATGAAGTTGGAAGTGGATTCCATGTACAAAAATCAAGTATGGGACTTGGTTAACCCACCTGAAGGGATTAAGCCCATAGGGTGCAAGTGGGGTTTCAAGAAGAAATCCAACGTGGAAGGTAATGTTGTTACCTTTAAGGCTAGATTAGTGGTAAAAGGATATCGTCAGAAATAAGGAATTAATTATGACGAAACCTATTCGCCAGTAGCTATGCTTAAATCCATTCGGATGCTCCTGGCCATAGCAGCTCATTATAATTATGAGATATGGCAAATGGATGTGAAAACAGCTTTCCTTAATGGAAACCAGCTTGAGGATGTATACATGATACAACCTGAAGGTTTCACATCGGCTAATAAAACCAAAGTATGCAAGCCTCGACGATCCATATACGGACTATAAAGCAAGCAACCAGGAGCTGGAACATCCGTTTTGATGAGACAATCAAAGAGTTTGATTTCTCACAAAATCCTAACGAACCTTGTGTGTACAAGAAGTTTAGTGGGAGTGCAGTCGTATTCCTAGTGTTATATGTCGATGACATATTACTTATAGGAAATGATATATCAGTCATACAGTCAGTTAAAATTTGGTTGTCCAAAACTTTCTCCATGAAAGACCTGGGAGAAGCAACCTATATCCTTGGGATTAGAATCTATAGAGATAGATCAAAACGGTTGCTTGGTCTTTCGCAGTCTACATATATAGACCGAGTGCTAGAAAGGTTTAGCATGTCGGAATCCAAGAAAGGTTACCTTCCCATCAGGCATGGGATCAACCTTTCGAAGTCTATGTGTCCGCGCACAGAAGATGAGAGGATTTGCATGAATAAGATTCCTTATGCATCCGCGATAGGATCTATCATGTATGCTATGTTATGTACTAGGCCCGATGTATCGTATGCTCTGAGTGTCACAAGCAGATACCAGTCTGATCCAGGAATGGATCATTCGGCGGCTGTTAAGACAATCCTCAAGTACTTAAGAAACACTAAGGATGTGTTCCTAATATATGGAGAAGGTGATATGATAATACGTGGGTATACGGATGCCAGTTTCCAGACAGATAAGGATGACTCCAAATCTTAGTCTGGATACATATTTATTTTGAATGAAGGTGCAATAAGTTGGAAGAGTTCCAAGCAAGACACCGTACCGGATTCTACCACGGAAGCAGAATATATTGCAGCTTCGGAAGCAGCAAAGAAAGCAGTCTGGATCAAGAAGTTTGTCTCAGAACTTGGTGTGGTTCCAACCATTGATGAAGCAATACCGGTTTACTGCGACAACAATGGAGCTATTACACAAGCAAAGGAACCAAGGTCTCATCAGCGATCCAAACATGTGCTTCGCCGCTATCATCTGATTAGAGAGATTATATGTAGGAATGATATACAAATTGAGAAAATTCCCACTGAAAGGAATTTAGCGGATCCTTTAACTAAGGCGTTGCCTCAAAGCAAGTTTGAGGGTCATGTTAGAGCCTGTGGTATTGGGTACGTAGCGATTGACATTAGGCCAAGTGGGAGTTTATTAGTGATATGAGAGAAGTGTCCTAAGGCAATCGCCTTATGATTGTAATAATTTATTTTAATAAATGAATATTCACTATTTGAGTATACATGTTTTATGTATTTGATTGAGATCTTAAACTCATTTACTGATGTGGACCAAGGAGGGGATACAAGCTTACAAGACAAAGCCATAGAGGAAGAGGCATTGAAAGGAATTGGAGGACCCATGACAAGATCCAAGACTAAGAGAATGAAGCAAGCTTTGGAAGGCTTAATAATGGAGCTCAAGGAGAAGAAGGATCAATGCACAATGGAGGCAACAACTAAATGGATCACATTCCTTCAAATTGAAAGAGAAATTGAGCCCACATGAAGACAAAACTTGAAGGCCCAAAACCACATGATCCAAGATGCATTCAAGGGCTACAAGTGTCCAATTTTCGTGGGTATTTTTGGGGGAATTTTCTGAAGTTATCTTTGATGTCTTTTGGTGGATTTTTAATGCTTTTGGGAGTTCCTAAGCTAGTATTAGGGAATTGTGGGAAATAAATATCATGCATGCATGCATGCATGATAATGGTGCATAATTAGTGCTTAGTGGGAAGTGTGGTAGAGGTTAATGTTTCAACCTCCACTAAGTCTATATATAGGAGAACTCTTGTATGGCCAAGGAATGTTAAGTTTGAATGAAATCAGAGTTTTCTCTATTGTGAGAGCTTCCTTTGGTTCTTAGGCAAAGAACTAATCGTGATCTTATCAAGGCAACTTGTGGCGATCGAAACCCCCATGACTTATCACTCACCCTCTCATCTTTCTTGAGTGTGGCGTCAATATCCTTCCCTACATCTGAATTTCAAGGCGATCCATTCCAAGGTGCTTATCATTTGGTATCAGAGCCTTGGCTCCTTGATTTTCAGGTTTGCGTTTTGTTCTTCTTCATTTGTGTTCTTGTTCATCTTTGTTAATCTCTCATCCATAGTATTCCATTGGTGTTTTCATTCTCCAACTCTATTTATCGCTTCTCTATTTGGGTCCTAAACTCAAAAAAAAAAAAAGAGTTGAAAAAAAAAGGTGTTACTTGAGTCATTGTGTTTTTTGACTGAAGAAAAAAAAAAGGACAAAAAGGAAATTCGAAAAAAAAAACAAAAAAAAAAAAGAAGGAAGATCGGCGAATTGAAAGGACCCAATATTTCTCTCATTGCTCTTGATCGTTGCTGAATTTCTTGTTCTAACCGTTTATTTCTCTTGTTCTACTCATATTCTCTTGTTGGTTTCTTGCTCACTTGAGTGTCTACTTGTTGTCTTGAGAAAATCGTTGATAAGGTTCTTTTCTTAAGGGCTTATAAAGGAAGCTGAGTGGATAAATTTGAGTGCAACCACGTGAGGCGAGTGGTGAGGTCTTTCTAACATTTCTTGTGTAATTTTCCTTGTCATCTTTTTTTTTTGTTGCAAGCATGAGTGGGGAAAACTCCCCTAGGCAAGATCCTAATAGGCTTCAAATGGAGGCGCTTACTCAACACTTTGAGAGAATGCTTCAAAGACAACTTGAAGGCTTACATGAAAGGATGGACCGACTTGAAGGAGGAAGAGTTTCCAACCATGGGGGAAATTCTAATCATGAAGAATCTCATCCGGGAAGTGACCTATTCTATAGTTCTCCAAGAGAAAGAAGGAGGCATGAAGGGGGACGAAGACACGAAAGAGGAGGTAGAAACCATCAACATGAAGACGATCTAAGAGGGGTGAAAGTCAAGGTACCTTCCTTCCAAGGGAGGAATGACCCCGACACATATCTTGAGTGGGAAATGAAAATAGAGCAAATCTTCTCATGCCACAATTACCCTGATGCAAAGAAAGTGAAGGTGGCTGCCCTTGAGTTCACCGATTATGCTTTAATTTGGTGGGATCAAATGCAAAAGGAGAGAAGAAGGTATGGAGAGCACCCTATCAACACTTGGGGTGAAATGAAGACTTTGATGAGAAGGAGATTTGTGCCTTCCCACTACCATAGGGAGTTGCACAACAAATTGCAAAGACTCATCCAAGGGAGTAGGAGTGTGGATGAGTATTACAAGGAGATGGAGGTGGCTTTGATTAGGGCCAATATTGAGGAGGAAAGAGAAGCAACTATGGCTCGATTTCTCCATGGCCTAAACCGAGATATTGGAGACATTGTAGAGCTACAACATTATGTGAAGCTTGAAGACTTAGTTCATCAAGCAATGAAAGTGGAGCAACAATTAAAGAGAAAGGGCGTTATGAAAAGACCATCTTCTTCAAACTACTCTTCAAATTGGAAGGACAAGCCAAAGAAGGAGGGTTCCTCTTCTAATTCAAAGGAGGTAACAAGCGCTAAGAAGCCTTTTCCTACTACTACTTCTTCTACTTCTAAGAGCAGGGATATCAAGTGCTTCAAGTGTTTGGGAAAAGGACATATCGCATCCGAATGCCCGAATAAGAAGACTATGGTGGTTAGGGATAATGGGAGCATCTCTAGTGAAGAAACTTCTTCTCATTCTTCTTCTTCAAGCGATGAGGAACATGATGGAGCAGCCTATGCGCAAGATGGCGATCTCTTGGTGGTTAGAAGGTTATTAGGAAGTCAAGCCAAGGAGCATGAGGAGGACCAAAGAGAGAATAGTTTTCATACTCGTTGCCTTATTCAAGGTAAAACATGCTCTATGATCATTGATGGTGGAAGTTGCACCAATGTGGCAAGCACTAGGTTGGTTACCAAACTCAACCTCAAGACTACACCGCATGCAAAACCATATAAACTCCAATGGCTAAGTAATAGTGGTGAATTGGTGGTGAATCGACAAGTGATGATTAATTTCTCCATTGGAAAATATGAAGATCAAGTTCTATGTGATATTGTGCCTATGGAGGCAAGCCACATTCTTCTTGGAAGACCTTGGCAGTTTGATAGGCGAGCTCACCATGATGGATTCTCCAACAAGTTCTCATTTCTTCACAATTCCCACAAAGTCACACTTGTACCATTATCACCTAGGGAGGTTTGTGCGGATCAAAAAAAAATGCGAGAGAAAAGAGAAAAGGAAGAGCGAGAGCTTAAGAAAAAGAAAGGAGAGAATGAGGAAAAGAAAAGAGAGAATGAGGAAAAGAAAGAGAGAATGAGGAAAGAAAAGAAAAGAGAGAATGAGGAAAAGAAAAGAGAGAACGAGGAAAAGAAAGAGAGAAGAATAGAAAATTTGTTTGCAAGAGGAAGCGAGGTGAAGAGAGCTTATTTGACAAGGCAACCTATATTTCTTCTTTTGTGCAAGGAAACTTGCTTGGAAACTAATACTAACTCCTTGCCCAGTGATGTTGTTGCTATTTTGTAGGACTTTGAGGATGTGTTTCCCCAGGAAGTACCTCACGGTTTGCCACCAATGAGGGGAATAGAACACCAAATGGACCTTATTCCTGGTGCTTCTCTTCCCAATAGGCCTGCCTATAGGAGCAACCCTCAAGAAACAAAGGAGATACAGAATCAAGTGGAGGAGTTATTACAAAAAGGATGGGTGAGAGAGAGCTTAAGTCCTTGTGCTGTACCAGTAATTTTGGTACCTAAAAAGGATGGATCATGGAGGATGTGCACGGACTGTAGAGCTATCAACAACATCACAATTCGGTATCGACATCCTATCCCTAGACTTGATGATTTACTTGATGAATTGCATGGTGCTTGCTTCTTTACTAAGATTGATTTGAAAAGTGGGTACCATCAAATTAGGATAAGGGAAGGGGATGATGGAAAACTGCTTTCAAAACTAAATATGGATTGTATGAATGGTTGGTAATGCCTTTTGGGTTAACTAATGCGCCAAGCACTTTTATGAGGCTTATGAACCATGTTTTACGAGAATTCCTAGGAAAATTTGTGGTAGTATACTTTGATGATATTTTGGTATATTCCAAGAGTTTGGTTGAGCATGGTAGCACATCTCAAATCTGTCTTGCATGTCCTTAGAAAGGAGAGACTGTATGCTAACTTAGAAAAGTGTTCTTTTTGCATTGATCATGTGGTTTTTCTTGGATTTGTCATAAGTTCTAAAGGAGTGCAGGTTGATGAAGAGAAGGTTAAGGCCATTAGAGATTGGCCAACCCCCAAAACTGTGAGTGAGGTTAGGAGCTTCCATGGGTTGGCAAGTTTCTATAGAAGGTTTGTGAAGGATTTTAGCACACTGGCAGCACCCTAAATGAATTGTCAAGAAAAATATGAGTTTTAAGTGGGGAAGAATCAAGAAAATGCATTCAAGCACTTAAGGACAAACTCACACATGCACCCATTCTTGCTTTGCCTGATTTTTCCAAATCATTTGAAATTGAATGTGATGCATCTCATGTGGGTATTGGGGCTGTTTTACTTCAAAATGGACATCCCATTGCATATTTTAGTGAGAAGATAGGTGGCGCCACTCTCAACTATTCCACTTATGATATAGAATTGTATGCACTTGTTAGAGCTTTGCAAACATGGCAGCACTATCTTTTGCCTAAAGAATTTGTTATTCATAGTGATCATGAATCTTTGAAGTATTTGAAAGGGCAGGGGAAGCTCAACAAAAGGCATGCCAAATGGGTTGAATTTCTTGAACAATTTCCGTATATGATTAAGCATAAGCAAGGCAAGGTAAATGTTGTAGCAGATGCACTTTTCACGAAGGTATAATTTGCTTGTTACACTTGAAACTAAATTACTTGGCTTTGAACATATCAAAGAGTTGTATGAACATGATAGTGACTTCTCTGAATTATATGCTGCGTGTGAAAAGAAATCACAAAATGGGTTTGTTAGGCATGATAATTACTTGTTTAAGAACAATAGACTTTGTGTGCCTAGAGGATCCATGCGTGAATTGCTAGTTAGGGAAGCACATGAGGGGGGTCTAATGGGACACTTTGGGGTTCAAAAGACCTTAGAAATGTTGCATGAACATTTTCATTGGCCACACTTAAGGCATGATGTGCAAAAATTTTGTGAAAAGTGCATTGTGTGCAGAAAAGCAAAATCTAAGGTATCACCTCATGGACTTTACACTCCTTTGCCTATTCCTGATTCCCCTTGGATTGACTTGTCTATGGATTTTGTTGTAGGGCTACCACGCACTCAAAAAGGTAAGGACTCCATTTTTGTGGTAGTTGATAGATTTTCTAAGATGGCACACTTCATACCTTGCCACAAAGTGGATGATGCAACTCATGTGGCAGATTTGTTTTTCAAAGAGGTTGTAAGACTTCATGGCATGCCTAGGAGCATTGT